>RJWM01044834.1:0-13086 GCA_004363535.1 Dasyprocta punctata | reverse complement strand
TTTTTTTTTTTTTTTGTGCTGGGAATCAAACTCAAAACCTTGTGCTTCTCAGACAGGTGCTTATGTCACTGAGATATATCCCTGGCCCCTGTTCTTTCTTTTTTCTAACCATTAATATTCATGACAAAACTGATTCAAAACATTTATCTACCATATCTCATACATATTAAGCTTTCAACTATGGTTTTTTGTTTTTCTGAATATCAAAATGAGGTAAAATTACCTGAAAGATTTTTTCTGCATATCTCTTTATGTTTTCTTGTTGATTTTTGTGTACATGCTTTGAATCTAAAGTCTACTAAAGATTCTATAATCACTTTTTTGTTTAAAAAAAGAGGATAAAAATGATGCAGAATTTCAAAATAAAATAATAGGAAATTAACACTAGTTAATATATTGCATATTGTTATCTTTGAAGTAGTTGCTCAGATTACAAGATTTAGGCATGAAAAAATGAGTAATCATTTTTTTATTTAACTGCCAAACAGGTCCCTGAGTTAATCGCTATTATTTTATACCACATGTTCAATGAGACCCTACAGGAACTGCAAAGTCTGTCAAAATACACAATGAATATTGAATAAAATGTATTACAGTAAAAGGTACAGGGCCATTAGTCCCTCTCAGAATAACCCCTCATCTTGTTTCAAACACACTTATCCTATCATTCTTACCACTGTCTGAGGCAATTCTGGGAGTCCTCTTTTGGATCTGTGTAAGGTCTGATAAAGAATACAGTGGATGCTTCTGCCAAGTCCAGGCTCATAAAAAAATTATGGTAAGTCCTGCTCCACTTTATTCACAACATCTGGAACCATATCACATCTGCCTATTCCCTAAATTTAAAATGTCCTTGAAAGATAAACGTTGTGAATCAGTGCACGCCATGGACCCAACTGGGCTAGTGCAACTAAACACTCACACAAGTGCGGCTAAACTCTTCAGAACTACCTCAGAAAGCAATGAGAACTATGCATGGGGCAGAAGTTTTTGATGGGGACTTATGGCAATATGTCTTTTACTCTAATAATTTTTTAAAAAATTTAAACCTTACATTGTATATAACTTAATCTGGGACAGAGATTTAACAAGTGGTAACAGAGGAATACAAGCATCAGCTGAGCATAGTTTACAACACAATACCAACCATATTACTTAAACAGATGCAGCCAAAAATAGTGAAATTTCATTGTTGCTAAATAACAAACAGAAATAACATTCGAAGTGCATAGTGTTTAGTTCAAATGTTGTGTCAGCAATCATCTCACCAACTTTGTATTAAGAGACTTTCAGTTGTTTCGCATGCATTTTCTTAGCATAGATGACACTATCATTTAAATTTTTGTAGTTATACATTTTAGGATATCATTGAGACACCTTAATAGACACAGATTTACATTGTAGGCAATAATGCATTCATTTCCATTTTTACTCATATGTACATTAACTTTATCAACAGACAAGCTATCACAAATTATATTGCCAACCACTGCATGACAAAAATCTTCTCCCTTGACTTTGCCAAGTATGCATATTATATATGTTTCTATGTATATAAACATTTGAAACACATCCACATATATTAAATATATGACAGATGTGTAGTTGAGCATTTATGTGTGAGTATGTATAGAGAGAAAGTGAGCATATATACATGAATTGATAAATATGTGTTATTTTTGCCCACATTGGTACCATACAGATGGTAGTTCTCATAGAAAGAGGGAACACACACTGCCGTTTAGTTTTCAATTAATTATAGGGTTTTCACATTCTTAAGTTTGAATAAGATAAAGCATTTGGCATCAGAAAGACAAATTAGAGATATTTATATTTTACCATAATTATTGCCATCTTGCTTTCCTTTTCCCTACATAGGAGACAGACCTGTGCATGTTCATCCCTGGGTTATCTTGTTCTTTGGATTTCTGTTGGTTTTAGCCAATGGGGAAACGTCAAATCATCATATGGATAAATGAGTACCTTCAGAATATGTTCCCCAGCCCCTTTCATCTGATATTAAACTGTCTTCTTTGATCAACTAAAATTCATGTCGTCACTTTCTATCTTCTTATTGCAGTATTTTCGCAGTACATTTTAAAGCAACTGTGTAAACTAGAGATTAGTATGCAGTTTTATGGCTTATTTTGTTAGCTTTTTGTTGAGTTTTTCTTTTCCAAATCTATTGGGAAGAAATTTTTGAGAATTACATTTTGGTTGATCTGTGGTGTGTTGAGTGTATTATCTTTGTATATGTTTTTTATATTTCTGTTTACTAAATGATGTATCTCTACTGGTGTTTTTATTGTACTAGTTGAGTGAAATACTTAAACTTCATTTCCTTTTAAATTTTTTTACTCTTCCCATTTTAATATCTCAGAAATATTTCTACACATGCATGTGAACCATATCAGACAGTGTTTTAATTAATTTTTCCAATCTTTTAAAGTAGGTTTCCTGAAGAAAAATGCTCTTGTCTTCTCCCTCCACAAATATCTCAATATCAACTTCATTTCTTAAAACTATTTCTACTGAACACAGGATTCTGGTTTGTGATAAATACACACGGAACATAATGTATTACTTTCATCTGAAACTGATATTACTGTGAAGTGTTCTTTTTTAGTTATGAGGGTTGATATAACCCAGCATAGTGATACACTAAATTTGGAACTAAATTTTTGAATGTATATTCCACACAATAGTAAAAAAGATTCACAAAAAATAGTGATGTAGATATAGAGTCAGAGTAAAAATTTGGTTTTGTGTTACAGATAAGTTCAATAAAAAAAAAATAGAGATGGGCAGGTGGGATGAGGAAAAGTGAGGTGCTCTGGGGAAGGAGAAAATTTCCAAGGTAAGTTATATGGATCTCTAAATTTCCAAAACAAATTTTTTTTTCTGTATTTCAGACATACACTAATAAAAATTTTAAAAATAATTTTTAACATTTAATATATGGTTTCATTTTAATTTCTAATATGTATTTTATAGTGTTCATTTTATTGGTGTAGTGATTTATTTATACAATTTATATTCATATTTGCTTATATAAGCATGCTCAGTTTACTGGTGTAATTATATAACTATATACTTTGGAGATGTCATTACTGTAGGTCCAATGGCTGCTGTTTTCCAATACAACACACTGAATAATGAAACAGTGGTATACAGGCCAGATAAACATATGTACTTAAAAGGAAATGGCTTGTATCTGTTATACCTGAACTGTAAAAATATGTTCCACTTAAAAAAATAGTTTAACTTAATATTCAATCCATCCTGTAATTTGTATTGTGATTGCTTCATGATTCCAAAAGTGAGCCTGCAGAGTTCAATACTATTACATCATTTTTCAAGTAGTCATATAACAAATACGATCACATGTCAAGACTAGGAAAGAAGTTGAAAAGAAAATATATTTTGTCATTTGACAATTCCTGAATTATGGTATTTTCATTTTTGAATAACACGAAAGAGTAGTGAACTCAATTCTAATTTAATGAATGCTATGCAGAGACTTGACTTGTAAAATACAATTTCATTAATATAAAACTTTAACTGTGTTTTTAAAATTTCAAGCCCTTCTGTTGCTGTTGCTTCAAGCAGTTTTAACACATTACTCTGGCAGGTGAATAGTAAGCTGAAAGTAGCTGACTTTAGAAGCCTCACAAAGCAGCACTGTTTACATGGTGTGTTCTGTGCATCATTAATAAAGGATCCTTTTTATATGTATGTGTGTGCCAGAGTGGTGTGCATGTGTGTATGTGTGTGTGTGCAGTACTTTGGTAATACAGAGTTAGATTTAGTATATGCATTTCTGGTCTAGCATTCTGGGAGCAAAGTAAAATATTCAAACCCATTTGAGCTCTACTTATAAATATATATTATATTTCCATTATGGTACAGTACAATGATTATAAATTATGATAATTTTGAAAGTAATTATTAGCAAATGTAGATATAACACTACTGCTGTCTTTCAAAGGTCTGTTGATTCAGATTGGTTACTGGGTCTATGTAAGTATCAGGTTAATCATAACATAATCAACAGTTTTGTAGAAAAGAATAAAAGAAATAACACATGCTTAAATTTCTAGTATGATGAGTGACATAGTTAAACTTGAAAACACACACACAAAAAAAAAAAAAACTGCCTCCATATTACCTTGTTTTCTTTTCCCTTATTAGACAAATAATTGTTTTCAGTCTTCACCCTGTCTACGCAGATCCCATTATCCATCACTATTTCAGAACTAACCAAGTTCTTTTCTTTGAATAAATAATAATTTTTCATGTTTGAAGCTTTTATGAAACAAAATGAAATGCTTCAGGTTTGTGTTACATAATTTTTTTAAGACTGAGAGAATATGACTTAGCATCAGGACTGAAAGCCAGCACTCTTACATAGACTCCTCTGATTCAAATGCCAGCTGTGAAAACCTCAGTCGTGATCTTGAGCTTCATATTCTTTGAAATCTAAATTTTGAAAGTACTATGCGAAGTGGCAATTATAGTGGTAAGTAATTCATAGTATTATTTCCAAAAAAAAACCATATAAACTTTTCTCAACACTGTGTCTGTAAAAATGGAATAAAGATGAACACCTTTTAAATTTGTATTATATGGTAGTTTTTGTCCTATTGTAGTATCAAAGTAAAGGCTATGTTCTTGAGAAACTTAGCATTTATAAGAGATACAGATTAATATAAATATATTTTGGATTGACCATGATGAGATCAGGTAAAAGAGCATAACAGATATATATCTAGGCGTTCTCAATGATCAAGAGATAGATAATATGTTACACCAAAGCACTAAGAAGTTGGTTATTTGGTCAAATGAGAAATCATGAAATTGTCAGCCATCAAACTATTCTTTTCTCCTCAACTGTACTACCCTTCTCCACAAAATATTGCGTTCATAGATGTCTGTCACCTATATCATAATATATGGGATTGTGATGCTGTGGACATAATTAGTAACATCTGATCCAAAATAAGATGATTCTTTTATTCAAATTTTGACACTTGTCTTCAGAAAGCATATAAAGTATCTCTCCAGTGGTTGTAACTGGATAGCACTATAATGCAATGTGATTCCTGGCCATAATTCCCGTCCAGTTACAAAAGCCAGTTGGCAGAGTTGAGGATAGCATCGGACAAAAATGAAGCCATATTCTGGTTGTATCTGAATTCTTGGATCCAGGCATTCCAAAAGCTTGTGACTTTCATATCTTCTTGATGCTTTGTACTTGTCCAGTCACCCACCAAATCCCACATCTGCACACATGAGGCTTTGGGGTGCATCTCAGGTCTAAACCATCATAGTCCTCCCTAGTCCTCAATGGCTCATGTCCATCTCCCTACACAAAATGAATTTAATGCAGCTCTAAGACTCTCCAAAGTCTTAAAGTTCCAGCCCTACTGAAAAGTCAAAGCCAAAAGTTCCCCTTGAGATTCAAAGAAAGTGCTTAGATGAGAGCTCCTATAAAAATGTTAAAAAGTTAAATACTTCCAACAGATAATGACACAGGGAAAACATTCTCATTCCAAATGGGGAAATAGGAGGATAGAAAGGCATAGTACCAAAGCAGGATTGAAACTCTACAGAGAAACAGTCAATTCTTACTTCCATGCCTTGCACCTGGGTAAGTTTTGGCAAGACATAAACTCCAAAGTGTTGATGTTACCCTGGTCCTATGGCATTGCTTATTGTAGCCTTCATGGCTTCTCTAGTGGAGTAACTGTGCACATTTCCTGAAGTTCTTCTCAGCAAAAACACCATTTTTCTGGCATCTCCAAATTCCTGGGGGTATCCAAAGAACTTCTGGATTCACTCGCACAGATTCTCAGGGGCACACTGCATATCTCCTAGGCTTTCCTTTAAAATCTGGGAAGAAACTTTCCTTTTATCATAACACTTGCATTCCTCATGCTCATAAAATTACAAATTCTCCCACTAGCTCAATAGGGTCTCCGAGTGTCTCTGTGGCTTAGCATGGTCGAATCCTGGAAAATCAGTTCCCTGGGCCACCTTTCAGGGGATCCAGAGTATCTCTTCTCAAATGCGAGCTTTATAGTTTTGCAACTTTGAGTGTTTTTTAAAAATTTTATTGTAAAGAGAGTAAAATCCAACAAAACAAAACAGAACAAAGTCAATCAAAACAAAGCAGTAGAACTGGTACAGAACTTCGAAGTGGGATACTAGGAAAACAATAGCTACTGTAGTATATCTTGTTATCTTCAGTCCATTCCATCAGGTATAGCAAAATCAAACCAAGAACAAAACAGAATAAAATCAATCAAAACAGAATGTTGAATAAAGCAAAACTGAGGACAATATTGGGCCTCAAAGGCAAGACAGAAGGAAATCTCCCATATTTGCTACATTGTAATGTACCTTTGAGATTTTAAAAGACAAAGGTCTAGCTGATTATAGGGATGCCCTGGAGACATCTTTCCCATGGTTCTGATGTAAAGTACTTGGCTTCTTTTAACTACTGATCTTTTCACTAGCCATTCTCTCTTTGGCTGCACCTTTTCATGCACTTCCCTTCTAATGAAATTTCAAATTTCTAAAATGATTTTGCTACTGATTCTCACCATGAACCTGGCTGAAAGTGCCAAGAAGTACCTATGCACATCCTGAACCTTGGGCTGTCTTCAAATTTCTTCTGGCAGACTGATTAGTCCATCATTCTTAATCTCAGTTTCCCATAAAGTTTCAGAAGATAGTCAAAATGTAGCCGAATTTTCTGCCACAAAATCCAACTGCGCATGAGTTCTTATTCTCAACTAAATCCTCCTGAGTCCTACCTTCAATCTTTGTGTTTCCATTCATATTCTGATCTTCAGAATTCTGAACATTATTACCCATCAAGTCTCCTTACAGAATTGTGAGTTTCACTAACCAGTAACTCCAAACATTTCCAAACTTTTCTCAAGAACTACTTTCATGGCTTTTCAAAACCACAAGATTGGGTCAACCTAAAGGGGACCTATTATTTTGGTTCATGAGTTTTAAAGTATTCAGCCCATAGTTGAGTGACTACTAGGCAGGAAGAGCATGATGGAAGGTTTGGAAATGGAAAGTTGTTCACATCATGATGGCCAGGTAGTAAAGACAGAAGGAAGGAGACATGGAGGGAAATACACCCTCCCCATTCATGCCCCCAATGACCCACCTCTTCTAATCAAGCCTCACTTCCCAAAAGCAGTTTCAGCTATGAACCCATCAGGAAATTAATACCTTGATAAGCAGTATAGTGCCTCTGTGATTCAATCAACTTTCAATGGCCCCATCTCTGAACACATGAGGCTTTTGGAGAGACATTCTAGATCATTCTGGAACATAAAAATAAATTTATACTCTAATGATAGAGACCAACCTCCTTTGTTTTCCATATAAGCCCTGGTGATGATATGGCCTTTTCTCTGTTGTCAACTTTATCTTCTGTCATTTCTATTGTTAATATTCACTCATGACTAAAATATTCTTCTACAGAAACTAATAAGCATGTCTGTTGACTTTCCTGTCAAAGTTTACTTCAACAGGGTATCCACCAAGACTGACTTTCAATGTTTTAATTCCTGTCAGCTTTATTTAATAACTTCAGATAATCTACGTATTTCCTTCAAGCACAAGTTGCTAAATTATTTTATGATTCGTACATAAACAAACAAATAGATATAGATACAATTCTGTGATTCTGTGAATATGTGCATTATATGATTCTATGAGGGCATACTGCATATCCTAACATTTTTTCTATGATTATATCTCTATAACTCAGAACCTTCTGAGACCCAAGAGAACGTAGTAATGCACGTTTCTTAAGGCCAAGAGATCAAGAGCAAGGCACCTACAGTTTAAAAATAAGCTTTACCGTAACTTTGAGTGAGCTGTGGACAAGTTGCATAGTATTTCTCTTCTTCAGCTTTACTACACAAACTAGAATCTGATAGTACTATATAACTTACGGCATGATGGTATAATTAAAAACACATGAATTGCTTTGTGTGGCTCTGCTATCCACCTTTCAGCTGATCAAAAGCAATGATCTGTAAAGATATTAGGAAATACATGTTCTCAGAACATTAGCAGCTTTATTCTTCTCAGTTCACCCCATTACCTTCTCTAAGGTGATCTGAATTTTCCTAGAGGAACTTGGGAGAAAAAAGCACAAGAAAACAAATATCATTCTTTGCTGGCATCACTCCGTGCAAATGTTTTTATCTAGAATAGGAAGAGTTGATAGCAATTTGGTTTTGTTTTTATGAAGCCGTTCTTCCACTTTCCTGGATCTTGTTCATAGTGTCCTTAAGGAGCAAATAAATAACAGTGTAGGGCCACAGTTAGTTATTTAAGAAGAGTTATGCACTCCAACCCTATGACAATGAACTGATCAGAGGCCCTATGATTTACTTGGGTCAACTAAGAGAAATAATTTGTCTTGTTTATATGCAGATCTTTAAGAGCTAACATTATATTCACAACATATTTTCCTCTGCCATTGTGACCAATCCGAAGTATGGAAGCCAGTTTTCCATTGCTTATACAGTCTTTGAAACTGAAATGTTCACACTGTCTCTTCTATGGCATATCGTACAGTAAATGTGAACTGATACATCAGAATTTGAATCCCTGCTTCACTGCATGTAGTTCTGTATCTGGGAGCAGTTTACTTAATTTGGCTCACACTTTCCACACCTGCACATGAAAATAATAAAATCTGTGACTAATATAATTAGCAGGCAGAATCTCCCCCTACTTACTTCCCTTGCTTCTTCATGTACAGATTCAAAAGATAAAAGCAATACTTTTCCAGACTTCCTCAAAGCTTTCTGTAAGTAAAAATAAAATTTACTGTCAATTAATTACTCTCATGGCATTTAGAAAGTGAAGCTCTTTAGAGATCTTCTTACAGATGTTTTGATTATTTTCTTCTGACATAAATATTTGAAGATGCTCATGTTTGTTCTGTAGCTCTGTTGCTCTCAAAGGCAGCCGGGGGAGGGTGGCAACTGCTTTGGGGGTGAGGGTCTAGCGTGCAGTCACAGTTATTCCTGCAGGGATCCCTAGAGTCCACACTTAGAACACTTAAAGTACATTGAAGAATTTAATTTCTGAAATTTAACTCTTTTTAAATTTTAAACACTTAGACTATTTTCCAGATTCAGTCTAAAGCCCTCATTGGTTATGTTTTTGGATGTTACTGTGTATAAAACTACACAATTTTTGAAAAATTATTATTCTAGCCACCAGAACATGACTGGTTCAATAAATATTAGGCATTATTACTCTTATTGGTATTATAAATTTGAATCCCTGGTATTATACATTGGTATTATCTAACTAAAGGTATTATTGCCTCTACTTAGCCACACAATAACAGAAAATGAGACTATACCTGTGCTACTTCTGTGGTATATTCATTCATTCAATGAGCACTGCATTTGACAGCACATTCTGGATACTGAGAAGAAATAAGCAAATATGCAAATAAAAATAAGCAAATAAGATAACTCCCCAATTTTTTTTGATATTGCATAGGAAAAAGTAATTTTTTTAGGGTAAACATTCAGTCAAACTTATTATTTTAGTTACTGCATACATTTTTATGTTGACTAGTATCTCCTTTTACAGTTTCAGAATTTCAACTTAAATTCCATGCTTTCATACTCCTGAAAACACCTATAGTTACTGGTAGGGTAATAACTGTGCTGTTGAGGGTTTGTCTAGCCAACTTTGTCTCACAGATATTCCCAATATCAACAAATGCAAAGAGCAGAAAAAAGAACACTTTAAAAGCCAAGTGATTTCCTGCTGACCCACTAAATCACTTAAATGGACAACTTGGCACCATTAAATTTACTCATGATGGTACTTCCCAATTAGAAAATGTGTTTACACATTGGTGAAAGACATACTCAGAATTTAATTAGAATTGATGATAGCATAGTATTTGGTAAATGTAATGATGCCAACTGGTCATTTAGGTGAGTCTATCATTAGTTTACGTAGGCTGATAAAATCCTTATTTAAAAGAAGACTATTGAATCATCAATTATGGAAGAGAGCTTCTCATTTCATGTCAATAGATGCAAAATATATTGAAGAAAGTCCAGGGTTCATTGCAGTAAATGTCAATTTAAAGTACATTAATAGAAATGGAGATTCAAATGGGCTCCCACATATGCAAAAGATATTAAAATAACAGTAAAGCAATGTGGGGCCAAAATGATTTGCTTGTTACTTTAATAGATGTAAACTAAATATACTAACAGTCAAAATTGATGACTAGAAGACCATTTATGTGATTAGTCATGACTTCACAATTACCAGGAGCATAAATTTCTTCACTCTTAATGAAAGTCAATAACCACAATGTTACAAATTTGAAGCACAGTGTAGATAAATAAATGTGCATAATATTGTAATTTCACAAAGCACTTTCAACATTGTCTCATTTAATCATTATAAAACTTCCGGAAATTTATAAGAAAATGAGAAAAGATGATATAATATTAAACTGTATCACAGAGGAAAGAGACAAATTTGTTCACTGTATTAATTACTCTGTGCTAAAATTATAAAAAGAAAGGAAAAAAGCTAGAAATCATCATAAACGTATCAACACAAGGAAAAATGAATGAGTGTGGGAAATATATTAATTTTTATTAGAAATTTTCAGTAGATACAAAAGCTACAGGGTGCTATATTTAAAATTTGGCCACTTACTATCAAATTACTGCCACATGGTTGCAGATGTTTGCTGAACTGCGCAGCAGTGTTACTTGACCTTTATCAAAAGAGGAATGTACCCACGGATGCAATGTGCCTTACCTTTATCCAAGGAAGTCAAAGTACTCTAAAAAGGCCCATCATCTCTCCTTTGCTTGACATGCTTGCTCCATTCTCCTTACAGGTTTGCTATTTCTGCTTCTCTTTGCAGATGAAATGTCATCCAAAAAAATACAGAGCATGTTCCTGGTGAGTTTAAGTATTATGGGCAAATGAACTGAAATCTGTCATTCCCAGTTTCAGTACCTAAGAGATTATTAGCAGCTAAGGTGAATTCCAGTATTTAATTCTGATGCAACAAATTATAGCTGAGAAAGAACCACAGATTATAAACTTGGCAAGGGTAACTCACATATATTATGAGTCATGAAGGATTTATAGAGAAAAGGCACTCCAAGAGATGACAAATAGCATACACTTTAGAAACAAATAATTTAACCTTCCTGAATCTCAATTTCTCCTTCTGTAAAATGATTACAATAGATTGCTCAAGGAATATTTCCAGAAACTATCATATAATATGTATAAAAATGTTGTACCTCATGTGGTGTCTGGTATAAGGTGCTCAATAAATTATTGCTGTTGTTAAGGTAGTGGTGATATTATTATTGAGAAGATATCAGAGTAATCATCTGTATTCCTTTGGAAGCTTTATATGGTGTCTCATATAAAGCTGTTTCTTAGTAATTTCTCTCTAAACTGTTCAAATTATATGCTCTGAAAAGGATGGATAATCATGCATCCTTTTAAAAATATACATATATAAGGTCATAATACAATTTCAATTTCAAAATACTCATCCCAACCTTTTACTTCTGTGGTACACAAATGGTATTTGTGTATCAAGTAATTTCACAGTTTAATTTTTAAAGGCCAGTGATCTTAACAAAGGCCCACTGTCTTGATACTAGGCATTTTTTTTGTTTGATATACGTTCTTTCTTAGTCAGATGAAAACAGGGCACATATCATGGAAAATTGCTTGATTTTCAAAGATTGTTATAGAAATGGAATGAAACTTCAAAAGGCAGATATATATCTACTTGGCATCAGCAATTATGCTTACAGTCATAAATCTATCAAGTTCCTCATTTGTTCTTATGTGGTTTCAAAGATTACTTCCCAAATGTTTTCATGGAGCACACTCTCAACTTTGCCATGTGCCTTAAAAATAGCAGTTATTTACAGAAACAGATAGTATTCTTTATGAGGGTTTGAATTTTTTCTTCTTTGTGTCTCTTTTTCCTTCTCATTCAGCTAAGGAAATAGGGAAAAAAACTGCATGCACAGTGACTCTGTAACTTGTATTCATATATTAACATGCATATATATATATATCATTTTGAATAAACTTATGAATAAAATCACAGAAATTCATTCACTCAAGTATTATTTATTACTTGCCTATTATGTGTCAGTGCTTTGATCCTAGAGATTTAGTAGTGAATGAGCAGATAATTCCTTGAAATTATATTCTTAAGGAGATAAAAGAAAATAAACATGACACATGGGTAAAAAGCATAATATTTTAGCTAGTGTAAAATGCTAAGGAGAAAATTCTGAAACTAAGACACAAGACTATATAAAGAGGGAGAAATAGTGAATTTTGGTATTGACATACACACAGGAATTTCTTTTTTAAAAATATGGATTTTTTTCATTTAGAAATTGATTTAGGTAGATTCTCTAAAATAATTAAAAAAATACAGTTATGTGCATTAAGAAAGTTTCTTTTAATTCATATATGCATATCTGTGTATCACTTCCCCCCACACCAGCAACCCTGTGTCCGTTGCTCAGTGACTTGCTTTCATTTCCTTTATCAGTGCTGTTTATATGTTACTTAACTGGCTGGGTGATTTTAAAGAAATTTGGAATAGGCTTTGGGAGCAGTTTGAAAATATAAGGTCATTTTGGTAGCACTAAGGATAAGCAACAACCCACACAAAATTCATTCTGGGTTTTTGATAGATGGACACATGAGTATAAATGCCTTCATTGATGAAACACAATTTTAGTGTTTCTTCTTTCACTAAATTCCTAAATAATATAGTTTGTTTTGGATGATGGATTATGGAAATCTTATTCATATATATGAAGATTTATATTTAACATCATACTGTTTTGTTTTTCAGAAATGATATGTTTGATATCTCTCCACAGTCTCTTGTTTTTTTTTTTTTTCCATCAAGGATTCTTATCCTCATTTTTAATGTTAGCCTAGATTTTGCAAAGCAAAACTGTTGATGAATGTTTTATCTAAAAGTTAAAGTAAAAACCA
>RJWM01044833.1:0-13086 GCA_004363535.1 Dasyprocta punctata | reverse complement strand
TCACTATGTCCTTTTTTTTTTTTTTTTTTTTTTGACATCAGGAATCGAACTCACAACCTCATACCTGCCAGGCAGGCGCTTAAGCCACTGGGCCAAATTACCAGCCCTAGTTTTTTGAGACAGGGTCACACCATGTAGTTCAGTCCAGCCTTGAACTCATGTTGTAGCCCAAGCTGGCCTCGAACTCACAATGCTCCTCCTATCTCAGCCTCCAGAGTGCTGAGATTACAGAAGTGCGCCACCACACCCGGCTCTTTCACTATGTCTTAACCTTTGCATTTCCACTCAATTTGAGAATCTACCTGCCAATCTCAAAATACATTCCTAAAATTTTGTTGGGAATTTTCTTGACTACATAAAACCATTTGAAGAAAATTTACATGCCACAATGCTAGATCCTGCTAAACCTGAAGAAAAACATTTTTTTGTTCATTTAGGTTTAATTTATCTCCACCATAGTATTTCATTTTCAGTGTAGATGTTTTCACATCTCCCTTCAGATTTATTATGAAGTACTAATGTTAATGCTACTTTAAAATAGAATTGTGGGACTTTTACTGACCAGTGCATATCTTGATATCAGTTTTTCTCTTTGTTCCCCACACATTAGTGCTTTGCATTCCCTCAAATTGGCCTCGTCCATGGGTATATTTTTCTTATTATTCTTTTGCTCAGAATGCTTTTATCTTGCATCTGCCTCTTCACAGCTCTAGTTCTCAATCATTCTTGATATCTCAGCTTATTGCACATCCACATAATGCCATTCTCAACTTACCACTTAGCTACCATCTACCTATCTAACCTGCTGTTGCTGTAGCTACCCAGTTCTCAGACTACTTATCACAGTTGCAAGCTTATGCTCGTGTTTGTAATTAACTGTATTACATCTATGTAAGTGACCCAAGGGCAGGCCTACATATGTATGTCCCTTTCACCCTACTACCTGCTGGGTTTAGCAAAGCACTTAGACCATTGTGAAGTCCAAACAAATACTAGTTTGATGAATGAGTGTGCTTCAATGATAACCCATGCACTCTGTGAGATACTGAGAATTTAGAAGTGAATCAAGCATCATAAAGCTTTCAGCTTCTTTATGATTCAGAAACTTTTCTCACCATTACTTCTCAAGAAATACAAAATACCTTTGGTTATAGGTTAATGACACCCAACTTTGTCATTTCTGAATTTATGACGTCTTCTCAATCTACCAAAATATTTTATTATGTTCCAAGTCACAATCATTTTATCTGAACTAGTAATTTTACACTAAAGATTTAAGTGAATGAAGGGATAAACACACATTAGTAAAATGGTCAGAGAATCTTTTAGTTTAAGATTTTCATTTTCATTTTCATTTTAATCTAAGTCCATTCAAAAGTTTACATTAAAAATAATTTCATCATCTATGTCAGTCCTTCATTAATTATAAAAATCTTTTCTATGTGTTACCTGGAATAAAATCATAAAGGTTTGACTTGACAATTTGGAATGGTTGACATTGTTTCCATGGACCCACTCAATGCATATGACATTGACGATGAATGAATAAATCTTCACGGACAACAGCATCAGCAGCAGTGAGACTGGGATAATGAGACAGGTGGAAGAAAAACCCTTACTATGGCGTTGCTTGCTAGGGCTTTTGAGAACAATAATTAATCACATCCCTTTCCCATCTGGATTCTGAATCAAGTAAGCAACAGAAAGAGGCATCGGATGGGGATCAAAATATCAACTTTCTTGCAATTAAAGCAAGATTGGAAACTACTGTTTTCCATGCATTCTTATTATTTGTCAAAGTCCACCTAAAAGTAAATATGAATATAAAAAGCTTTGATTTTTTTCAGTTTGAGAGACACTGAATTCAGAAACAGAGCAAATGCATTTATGCATAAAAGTTTAAAATCATTACTTACCACCAAATAATGAATGAATGAATGATCCTCATCATCTCATCCATAAGATAAAATAGGAGATTTAAAAAGCAAAATAAGGAGACACATGTTATAGTAACAGTTGTCTTATCCAGAAATGAAGTGTGATTTGCTTATAGTTACCAAAAGTATATGTATAGCATTATATATATATATATATATATAGCATATTATTATATATATATTACATTTAAATCAATGACATAGCTGTCAATATACTTTAAGATCTATTGAAAGCCAGGTGTATTGGCACATGCCTGTGATCACATCACTTGGGAGGCTGAGGCAGAAAAGATTCTTGCAAGTTCGAGGCCAGCCTGGGCTATGAAGTGGGTTTAGGGCCAGCCTGAACTGCACAGTGAGTCCCTGTCTCAAAAAATATTTAAAAAAAAGATCTATTGAAATCCACTGGGGTCATGAAATGGAAAATGAAAGTGTCATAACACTATTAACTATTAGTAAAATCCAAATAACACAGCACAGCCAGAAAACACTTCACATCCATTTATATGAAGAAAAAGTTAGTAAAGGTATAAAGACATATGAATCTTCTTTCATGCGTAGATGGAAAATGAAATGGTTTAGCTCCTATGGAAGAGGCATAATGAATGCCCCTGAATTAAGCATAGCATTATTATAAACTTGCTAGCAATTCTTCTTTGGATGTATGCCCAAATAAATATTAAATTGGGCTGTGAACATATTTATATGCCTATGTTCATAGCATTTACAGAAGAAAAAAGGTGAAAAAACTTAACTGAAGACAAATGTGGATAAGCAAAATGTGCTCTCTCTATATATACATATAATGAAATATTTTTCCTCTTGAAAGAAAATGTTGTCTTATACTACGAACTAGATGAAACTTGTAGAAATTCTGCTAGGTGACTTAAAGTCATCTCACAAGGAAAATATATGACTCTTTTTACCTGAGGAATCTTAAGTAGTCAAATTCATAGAGACGGAAAGTAAAACAGTGTTTGCCAGCAGCTAGAGGCATAGGAAATGGAAGAGTATTTTTTTTAACAGATACAGAGTTTCAGTTAGGCAAAAAGAGAAAATTCTGGAGATAGATGAATGAACAATTTCCCACAGAACTTTCGGTTTGGATTGTAGTTGACAGCCAAGTGGAAATACTAAGCAATTGAAATGCGGCTAGTATGACTGAAGAAATGAATTTAAGTCTTTCAGTTCTACTGAGTGACATTTGACTGTACACAGTCTCATGTGTCTAATAACTACTGTACTGGACAGATTAACAATAACTCATGTGGGATCAGTTTGTTCACAGTAAATCTACTAGGTGTTGTAACTGCTCTAAGACCTCAATTTTACTAGTTCTCAAGAATTCGTATTTAACAATGATCCACAGGGTTGATATTACCTTTACGTCCTTTATCTCCATTTGACACAGCTGGAATTCTGTTTGGTATCCTAATATGAAATATGCTGATTTCCCATGTTTCATCTAAATCCATAAATATTTGTAATGCAATGTATTAGAAGAAGAATTAAATTAACAAAATAAATAATTTCATTCTTTAGCTTTTAAGTATTATTTATAAACAAGCTTAAGGAAAATATTTAGAGAAAAGGTTTTTTTCTAGACATTATGAACTTTAGTATTGGGGGACAATAATAGGTAAATAAAGTAAAGCAAGACTCAAAAGTGTCGCAAGATACAGATTACTTCAACCTTTCTCAGCAGATGTAGCCCATGAAATGGACTAAAAGAAATTTAGTCCACGTCATATATTCATACATCAGATGAAATATTTTGCTAAAAAAATGCTTCTTACCCTTCCTTCTTCCCCCTCATTCTCCTTTTTGCAACAGTAGATGAGAAGGAAAGACTTACTTTGTAGATGCTATACCCAAATAAAAGAACATCACACTTTGGAAAAGATATAGTAATGCCAGCATGAAATTCAAAATGTGGGCAATTGTGGAGCTGCAGAAGAACCGAAATAATATTCAGCTTCAGTAATATCTTGCTCAAGCACACCATCTGGTTACGTCTCCAGGCTTAGCCAGCTGGAAATGAAAATATTCTGCACTGATTTTGAATAAACTGATAGAAACTTTGCTTTCACAATGATGATGTCACATTGTATTCTTATTCTTGATCTAACCTCTCTAATTTTAAAAGGATTATTGTACACAATGAATGATTAGCACCTTTATAACACAGGCCATTTATATAAGAACTATGACTATAAGTAGGCCCTGACTGCCTTGTTTTTGTTTTTAATGACATTGCTCACCATCTGCTTATCTTGCCATCCTGATATTATTATAAAACTGTGCTGATGGCATCCCTGGTAGAGAAATTCTGTATGTTAGCATATTACATCATTTTCTTCTTCATGCCCAGAGCCATTCCTAGGAATTAATTTTTCTGTGGAAGTATTTCAAACAAAATTATCTTCAAAAACTTACACATTTTCCTCTATCACAGAACTAGGAAAAGTTTGATGAAACACAAAATATTGGAAAACGCTGAAGCAATATCAATTTATCAGAACATTGAAACACATAAATTCAGAATTTAAAAAGGCTAGCGGCCTGCAAAATTTCCTTTGAATCAACAAGCAAGTGAATTAAAATCAGATTGGCCAAGTGTAGTAATACAGTGACATAGCAATATGCTTCTTATTTTCAGCATCAGAGTGGATGCAAACCAATGAACTGCTTTACTGTTATTTTAAAATTACCTATTGTTCTGTAATATACCTGCGTATGGGGACAACAATAAATGTGTATAATACTTAAAACAATTTAATGAAATAGAAAATTTTACCTATTTTACTGATAAATAAACCAAAGTTTAGAAGTTATATCGTGTGTGTGTGTGTGTGTATACAATCTTACATATTTTGACTTTCTGTCCAGTATTTTTCTCCAGCATTCTGTGATATATTCTATTTCAGTATTAATGATAACTTCTGGCTTTGAAAAGATTTTAACTGCCTCCAGGTAAATACATTCGCCTGATCTGGTTAATTCTGTTGTTAAACCTCAAAGCCCTCATTCAGGGCTTTGCTGTCATTCTGGCAACCTGGATGGACTTAAAATATTTTATTACAGCGAAAAGATCATTGTAAACAATATGAGTGCTTATATCTCTTCTGATCCAAAAAATCAATTAATAGTTTGAAGAAGCCAATTTGGGAAATATAAAATATTATGTCAATCAAACTAAATGTCCAAAAGGAAAACTTGACTCATTCCTTTTCTTTTCCTAGTGTATTCCTCCACTGAGCATGGAATCTTAATTAATACAACTTTATCCTAATAATTTATCTTAAAATCAAAACAATGTCATTGGTTTGTGAATCATTAACTCATCTTTGTTCTTCAAATATAATTTTGTTCTGCACCCCTCCAAAAATACTCTACATCTAGTATTCTAGGTCACAACACTGTGATTTCTTACTTGTTCAAGTTTAGTGGCTTTTTTACTGACCTCTCTGTTTCCACCATCTTCTGTTCCAGTCATTTCTCAGGAGATGTTCAGAATCATTTGAAGGAGCTGTTTATTTCTCCAAGTCAAACTTACAGCATTCTCCACCCTGCTCATTATGTTAAGCCCTTTTGGCTTCTTGTGCTCTTTTCTTAATTTCGATAATTGAGTCTTCCTCATCCACCTGGCTGGAATCTTTACATCCAGAGCTAGGTGTGACTTGCCCTTTTACATTATTCAGGAATCAAAACAAATACATCTTTTCAAGAAGGCCCTTTGTTGCTTACTCCAACCAAAATGATTCCCCATCAATTATTCCCTATTGTATTACACTGATTATTTGCTATAAATGTGTAGTCTCCTGGGTAACATGTCCCATTAATATATATCTCTGCTTATATATTTTCTCTTTCTTCTACTATGTCATACATTTGTGAGGAGAATGATCATGTATCTCTTTTCATTCATCTCTTTTCATTTCCTTGTTCAGTGTTCATCGCTTAAACTCTGTAATAATCTTAAGAGTAAACAAATAAATGAATAAGATGAATGCAATAAATGCATGAATGAATAAGAATGAAGGGAAACTATTCCTTGCATTATGATATTCAAGTGAGATGATTGCTTTAACACCAACCTCCAAACTGACTGTCCCATACCCTTTGATCTTCACTAAGAACTATTAATTGATTCATCATCTTCACCATTATATTACAGTGCTTCACGTCTCATACATCCTTCTCTCAAAATCCAATTATGTCTGATGTGCAAGATATGCAGCAATTTTGTCAATTTTTTTATTCTGAGTTTTTTTTCTTTACCAGAGTCATCATGATTAGTTTTGGACATCGATTTACTCATTAGCTCCATAGTGAACCAAAGTTTCTTTATTCTCCTATGGGGGATATATTTTTTTTTCTTCTACACTCCATGAATGGTCAAGGGCTTTGTTAATGCTTTTGGTTTCATTTTGCCCTCTCTTACTTATGCATATAAAACTGTAATAAGCATTGAATTAGACTTGAGCAGTTTTATATTTGAATGATAAATTGAAGCAATAATTATGAATATTACAATAATACGATAAGGCACATGCTTAGGGTGAATGCATGCCATCAATAAACAGTGTAAATACAATAAAATCATGGGATAGCAAAGCAATTTCCAGTGCTAGAACAAATTAAGTACAGTAGTAGAAGAGGAATACAAAAAGGACAGGGAGGGTAGCCACCTAACACTTCCTGTCTCAGGTAAACTGCACACATCACACCTCACTGTGGCAATAAATTTATTATGAAAGCATCACTGTATCTGAGTTAAAAGTAAAATACTGCAAATTTCAATGAAATTAATGCCTAGAAGCCATATGTTAATAAAACCCCTATACAAAATTTAATGCAACATCAGTCTAATTTGCTATTCCCAACAATTTTTATTGTCTCAGTCTCCCTGTGTAATAAGAACTACTGCATAAAGATTAGTGGAATCTCAGAGTCCTATGTTAATGGGATTTTGTCGAACCCCTAGATGAGAGTTAGCCTGATGCATCCAGTTGCAGAAAACTTTGGAGAGGAACTTCCTCATGTTTGCTGTCTTCGATGTGTAATTAACCTTATGATATTTCCACAGTTCTCTTATTTAGTCTTTGCTTTTCTAACTATTTAAAGATCGGCAGCGAAATAGAGATTATAGTATGATGTTATCGCTGTGTGCTTCACAAATACATTAGCATATTGTATTTTCTGCCAGTGAATTATGCATGTGCACACTCTCAAGATTGTGATATTGAGAGAGGCGCCCCAGTTGGCCCAAAAGGAATGTGTTATTTCTTTAAATTTGAGATTTTTAAATCTTGCTGATAGTCATGCTAGAACCAAAGTGAATAAGAGCTGACATGTGTGTGGGCATGGATCATGCTTGTCAGTGACGGGCAGCAATCACCCAGCCTTCCATTCTGGCCTACTTAAGCAGCGGCTCCCTGCTCTGTGCAATTCTCTGTGTGGTGTGGGCTTCTAACAAGTACTGCAGAGTACCTGCCTGGCACGTGTTGACAAGTTCCCCTGTGAAGACACACTTCATATAGACTCATGGGGTGAACAGTGGCTAAGCATTCCTACATCAACTCCTGCCATTTCCTTTACATTAGGGATGTACTTTTAGCTTTATTTCAGAGATAATCATATACAAAAGAAAAACTGGATTGGAGTTTCAAAAGTGTTTGTGTTCATGTATGGATACTAATCACTGTATCATTTATTCCATGGGGCTCTGCTGGTTTTGTGCAAAATTATACAGAAAGAAGTAAAAAGGGAATATTCCTCAGTTGCTTGCCCAGTTTACTTTTAGCTGTTTCTAAACTAGTTGTGCAAATACTGCCATTCTCTCCTTTAGAATTTATTAAGCAAGGGAAGGAATGGCTATGAACTTGTCATGTGTATGGCCTATTTTTATATGTCTAAAAGTGCCAGGCAGAGACACTTATCATCTTGCTTATGGATCTGTATTTAATTAGTTCATAATCTTGTTCTTAAGTGGAAGACTGGGCACTCCACTTGGAAAATCACGCACTTGAAAATTATCCTTCCTAAACTTAATAGAATGACCTAAGGTAAGTCCTAAAATTTTTTAAATTGGTAGAAAATATAATGCATGTGACTACATCTTTAATAGGAGCAATAATTTGCTTTCTCAAGTTTTTTTGCAAATATTTTTGAAAGGAAAACCTTCTCCTATAGACTTTGCTTAGAAAATGATTTCTTCATGGGTAACCATAAATATAATCTCAAAATTGGTTTTCCTTTTAATCCTACACATATTGAATATGAAGATCTGAGATAATTTTTAATGTGAGTTATCAAATATAAAGGGATTGCAATCACATGAATAGAGCCACACAAATATAACATTATACTTAATCATAAAATGACATTATTTAAATATCAGAGATGGTAAGAACTTTTCTTGACTGCAGTATTTCATGAGGCCTAATGGATTCACTGGAAGTGTTACCACATTTGAGGAGGATAAAAGGACAGCCATTTTTCAATAATTGTAGGAGACTGCTGCATTTGAAAAGATTGAACAGATTTTGAGTTATTTTCTTCCTGAGGGACACAATCAGTAAATTATTTCATGTTTTATCCTATTAAACTTTTCACTCTGGTAGAAATACAACAGAACGAAAACATTAGAACTATTGCCAGTAGAAAAAACAAGCTATTTCATGAAGTCAAATATCATCCAAGAGATTAATCACAGCATCATAATCTTCCACTTAAAATCATGTAAAATGAACACATGAATTTAATATTACTTAAAAACTGAGGTGAGATATTTCCATGGTAAGAATAGACAATATAATTACCATCCACAGGTAAGAAAGAAAGTCATTACTTCCTAACTATGCATCTAAAATATTTTCATGATTACCTTATAGTTTCTACCAGTTTTAACAGTTAACCCAAGTCCTTTGAGACTTTCCTTCTGGCAGTTGAATAAAAGAACAGATGTTATTTCATACCTAAAGAAAAAATATGCTCAACATTGCAAAGTTTATCTTCTACTCCTGATGTACAGAAAAAGTGAAGACATGGTTGATTCTCACATGTTAATTAAATTTTGTATTACAGGACTTAGACTCTAAACCAAAGAAGCGCATAGAAATGAAAAGAATTTTGTTTTAGAATATGAAATAATAATGTATGGACCCAGAGTAAATTCAAAAATATGGATTTACTCAATTTTCCATAAAAATTGAAATCATTTCCATTTCAGTGGTTGATCGACACTCAAGCAGGGTGTTTAGGAGAAAGAGTATGTGGATGTTTTAGTGTACAGCTTTTTGTATAGCCACTGAGAATAGGTAAGCTAGGGAGACTTTGAAAACTGCAGTCCTATGTGAAGAATTAAATCAAGTCACTTTGAATTATTTTTTAATTGTAATTTATTTCATCATGTTAAAACATATTACCAACAATTAACTTACTGAATTTTTAGGTGACTAGATTTATTATTGGATTTTCCTGTATTGTCCAAATTTTGATAAAGACATAGAGATAAAGAGTAATGTTTATGTATATTACTGAAACAGAGAGAGAGAGAGAGAGAGAGAGAGAGAGAGACAGAAAGACAGAGAGATAGAGAGGGAAGTCTAAGAGACAATAGGACATATAAGGGAGATTGCTATCAATGAATATAAAATGACAAAATGTGGAAGAAAATGAGTGAATGACAAAAGAAGTACTGATTTTCAAATTTACCAGATGCTGATAATTTTGATAATAACGGCATTTCCCAGTTATTAAATATTGGCTATACAGCAGATTTTCTATTAATGCTTTGTAGGATTTTCTCAAGTAATCCTCATGAAAGCATTATAAAATTATATATTTATAACCATTTTACAAATAAGAAAAATTGATGCTTATACATAGTGAATAACTTGTTCAAGGACATAGATCAAATAAATTGTAGGCCTGGGAACGGAGCCAAGATTGATTTATGTCCAAATTACGTCTCTTCACCACTAGGGTCCACTGCACTGAACGAAGCCTTCTACTGCCTCGGTTCTGGACTTACTGCAGCCCTTTGGATATGTACTCCTAACCTGCTTATTTTGTTAGTAAATGAAATATTGAAGCTCAAAGATGTTCATGACCTCATGTAAGTTCACCCAGGATAGTGAACCTAGCTCTGTGTCAGCCTTTGCATTAACAAACACTTCAGTTTAGAGGAACAGATGAATTAGTAAGAATGTTTAGTGTTTGAATTTCAAGAAAACAAAGGAAAGAGAAAACAAGAATCATTACTGAATTCATCAGTGATATTAGAGGATTTAGAGTGGGGGTGAGGCATTTGTGAGAGAAAGAGTTTAAAGTAAAGCAAACTGACTCTTTATCTTGTCTACTCTGTGAGATGCTCTTTACTTCAGTGGATTGTTTCCATCCACCCTTTCTTGTCAGTTGTTTTGGATCAGAACTGCTTTTACTTGAGTGGAAAAAATTGAAATGAAATGGAAGCTAGAAAAGCTGTATTAAAAAAGCAATCCGTGAGTGATAATCCATCCTGGATTCATGACTTAAAAGATACAGGAGACAGTGAACTTAGAAGCTCACATTGCTCCTCTCTGACGAATTCCCTCGAACACACTCCCTACCCTACAGCAAGAAAGATTTTAGCAAAATGCAAGTCAGATTCTGTTGTTCTCTCCTTTGCAAAGCTTTCTATTTTTTCCCCAGGGTGAAAATGAGGACATAGCAGGGCTCTTGGCCACCTCTCTGGGCTGCTTCCCCTTACACTGCACTTCTTAGTACAGGCTTACTGTCCTTTCCTACATCTGGTGCTTGCTGTGGTTTCCATCTGCATGAGTACCTTCTTGCTGGATTAAGTTTAGCTCACCTTCCTCAGGAATCGTACTCTGACCTCCTTGACTAGTGACAAAAGTATTTTTTCTTTGGTAGAAATATGGTGATATTTTTTCCCTTCGTCAAATGCTTATGACTCCCTTAGAACGCAGACTCCCAGGTGGAAAACAAATGTGTGGGATTTTGCTTACTATTGTGAGCCTGACAGAGTGCCAGACAACAAGTAGGTACTAGACTATGATAGCTGATCTCCCAAGATGACTCCCAACCAACCACATCTCCTGGTTCTGTGACAATGGGTAGTCTTCTGCCATGTTGAATCCAAACTAACCCCGTGACTTGCTTTATCAATGGAATGTGGCAGAAATGATATTGTGTAGGACAGGGGTTGATCCTGAACATGGCCCAATGGCTTCCATTTTTTGCCTTGTTGAGAGCCATAAGATCCTGTGTGGCATATGCATATAAACTATAGGAGACTGAGGGACACACGTCCTTGTAGGAAGGAAACACATGAGAAGTGAAACGGACTCATCTCTTTCAAAGTCTCAGTCAAGACGCGGATGACTGGCTCCACCTACTATCTGATTACATCTACATAAGGTGTTTCAAGTAAGTTCAAAAACAAATGTCCTGCTGGGTAAAAATAATGCACATAATTCTGAAATATAATGGGATGAGTATCATTCTGAGCTTCTAAGTACTATATATTGTACACCAACAGATAATTGTCACAGAAAATACATAATAAAAACTAGAATTCAAAGATAGTATAGTTTCCTCACAGTTGAATGTTTGCTATCCAGTTTGAAAGAAAAGCATTAGAATCTGGCCAGTAAGAATCTTTGCTTTATTTGGACCATCCGTACTCACCCTGCACTAAGATGTGCTGTAAAGAAAATCTCAACTTCAGAGCTATAATTGTGCACTAGCTTGTGAACATATGTAACACATTCATTATTGCTTCAATACCCCATACAGATTTTCAGAGTAACTTTAATATGCAGCATAAAATATTGAATATTAAATAATGTTGATTTATTATACAATATCATTTTTCACTGTTTTAGTGCAAAAATTAACAGAGTATCTCAGTTCTCTTCAAAGTATAGCCCACTATTCTTAGTTGTAAAAGGCACATGAGATATCAAGTAAGCATTATGTCAAGTTCAGTCTTCAATGCACCAGACTGGTTCTGTGCACTAATGTGGAAATCTTCCATCCTTCCTCACTGCAAATGTAAGCATTTCTCAGGGACTAGTTCACAGAGTTTTCAGTTCCTCGATTAAGGTTCATCAGACCTCTTTTAAATAAACTTTTGCAGTTTATGGTTTGGGATATTGATTTCTTCTAGGCCATGTTTACCTTTCTATAAAAGTATTCTATGATTGTAGTGGGGTGCTTTTGCATCTCACACACCAACCACAGTAACTTGAGCATTCTAGACGTCTTTTTATTTCATACTACTTCTGTCTCGTTTAATATGAACTAATGCAATTTCTTTATAAATTTTGTGGGGTTTCTGTGAATCAAATTATACTTCTGTTTAATAGATAGAATATAGTATACTTTGTGTCTTACATGTAGTTGTTGTGATAAAATACCCTTGATTCTTTAGAATCTGTGTTACTTAACAAATACTGTCTAAGGGGCTCATATTTAAGATACTTATGAGACTTACGAGAGTATTTTACCTTTCTGATCTGAAATTTATCTTTGCTCTGAAGCTATGCATTACTTCTGGAATGCTTTCTTTGGAAAGCCCAGTGCCAAGAAAACTTTTTATTTTTTTCTCTTAAATCCGGCAAATTTTAGCTTTATTCCTTTTTCTGAAATTTTCAAACCTTTCTATAATTTATCTTCCTCTTCTCGATCCACTAGTCTTGCTCAGGTGCTGTATTATTCTCTGTATTTCATTCTCTCTAAAGTCTCCATATTCTGTGAAAATATCTTCTTCTATATTCCATGATGATTTTTTCATACATACCAGAACTTGCACCTAGATGGTGAACAAATTCCACTTGCTTACATTGTAAGTCTCTGTTTAAATCCCTCTGAAACTTCCAATCACCTGTGCAAGCAAGCGTGACTTTGCTATACATAGAAATATGTTCTATCAAGAAGTACTTCTATCGAGTTCCTCCAAGATGGCCGCCCAGAGGACACCGTGACAGGGAGGCTCCCTGAATATACCATCAAAATGCTGGAATATAAACTAATATAATAACAGAGAGAAGGAAAAAAGAGGGAGATGGGTCCTCTGGACCCAAGAAGAATCTAAAACGAGAACTGTAGCCCATGGAAAGAGTAAAAGAATGAAATAAAG
>RJWM01044832.1:0-13087 GCA_004363535.1 Dasyprocta punctata | reverse complement strand
CCTTGGGTTCTCGGGGGTCACGTGGGTGTGGGGGCCCGGAGAGGCTGCCGTGGGTGTCACACCGACCCGGGGAACGGCCTAAGAGTTCACAGACAGGAGTAACCTGAAGGGGGCCACGGCGGGTGGAGGCCACCCGGAGCCAAAGGTGTGAGTCAAACCTCTGCCACCACGCACGGAGCTTGAAGATGATGGTGACTAAAAACTGGAGGATGCCTATTTGATACCCTCTGCAAATTTAAAAATGAGGATTTGCAGAGCAGCAGAAGACGCATTACTACACACTTCCACACTGCAGGAAACAGGACACAGTGTAAAACCCCTCCCGCCCGAGTCAGTGATGCCAAAGCCTGGCACTTGCCCTGCTTATCCCGCACGGTGAGACGTGGCGGTGTCCACGCAGTGACGGCCACACGGACAGCACGGGCACGCGGCTCAGCACACGTGGACGGCACGGGGAGCCCGTGTGCCCGTCACCTTCCACACTTATCACTCCTTTTTGTCGGTAACATTCAAACTCCTCATCGCCAGCTCTCCTGAGGCACGTAGGTAACTGCGTCAGGACGTGAGGCGTCGGCGCGTTTCCCTGCCCACCGCGCCCGGTGTCCCCTGGCCTCCCCTCCTTGGGCAGCCGTGTTCTACCCGCGTCTGTGACACGGACTTCTGCTCACACACGGGTGAGGACACAGACTGCGTGCCTTTTTGTGCCTGACTGACCTCACTTAACCTCGTGTGCTCCCGTTCCATCAGTGCTGCTCCAGGTGACAGGAGCTTATTTCTTCGGCGGCTGAGTAGAGTTTCACTGTTACAGAAGCCGGGTTCTTCTAGTCATCCAACGGGGAACATGAGGGCAATTCTGACCCGGCTGTGGTGACCAGCGCGGCAGTAGGTGTGGGGGTGCAGCCCTCTCCCCCACATACTGGATCCCTCTTCGGATGAATACCCAGAGAGGGACAGCTGGATCAGACGCCAGCAGCATTTCCAGGGGTGTGTGTGTGTGTGTGCGTGCATACACATGCGCCAGGTGCTACACCCAGGGCCTCACCATGCTAAGCACCTGCCCTGCCAGTACAGCCACACACCCACACCGTTTCCTGGCTTCTGAGAAGCCCCACGTGGTTTTCCATAATGACCACACTAATCTGCACCCCAGAGCAGTGGTGGGGAGCCCCCCTTTCTCTGCATTCTTGCTGGCATTTATTTTTTGCTTTTCTTCTTTTTTTTGGCTTATCTTCTAATAAAAAGAGATGATAGTGTGGCTTGATTTGCATCTCTCCAATGGTTATATTGAGCATTTTTTCATATACTCATTGACCATTTGTGTATCTTGATTTGACAAACATCTATTCAGATCATATGCCCATTTTGTTTGTACCAGGAATCGAACTCATGACCTTGCACTTGCCAGGCAGGCGTTGTGCTGCTGAGCTATATCCCTGGCATGTGCCCATTTTTAAACTGGGTTATTTTTGCTGTTGAGTTATTTGAGTTCCTTGTCACTTTGAATATTGACTGCTTGGCAGGTGAATACTTTGCAAATATTTCTCCTACCCTGTGGCCGTCTCTTCACCTGGGGGGTTGTTTCTTTTGCTGTGCAGAAGATTTTAAATTTGACCTAGTATCATTTGTCAACTTTTGCTTTTGTTTCTTGTGCTTTCATGCTCAGATCTCAAAATCTTTGCCCACACCAATGTCTTCAGTTTTTTTGTTAAGTTTTCTTATAGCAATTTCATCATTTCAGGGCTTACATCTAGGCTTTTGAGCTTTTAACCTGACCTCTGTGTATGACAAGGTAGTTTTACTCTTCTGCACCCATACACCCTGTTTGGCAAGCATCATTATTGACAGGCTGTCTTTTCTCCAGTACTTATTATTGGTATTTTTGTTACCCATCAGTTGGCTGAAAATATGTGGATTTATTCCTGGATTCTCTTTTGTTCCCTTGGTGATGTTTTATTCCAGTACCATGCTGTTTTAGTTATGATGGCTTTGTGGAGTGTTTTGAAGTCAGGTACTGTGATGTCCCTAGCTCTGTTTTTGGTCAGGATTGCCTTGACTATTTGGGGTCTTTTTTGGGCCCATATGCATTTAAAGTCTTTCAGTTCACAAGCATGGGATGTCTTTGCTGTGTGTGTGTGTGTGTGTGTGTGTGTTCAATTTCTTTCATCAGTGTTCTATAGTTTTCACTGGATGTTTCCACCTCCTTGGCTAAATCTACCCCTAGACTGGTGTTTGACTCTTTTTGTTGTGATGCTATTGTAAGCAGGATTGTTTTCTTGATTTCCTGTTCAGTTAGTTTACTGCTGGTGTGTAGAAACACTACTGGCTTTTGTACATGATCTCATATCCTGCAAGAGAATTTCTCTGATCTTGAAGTTTGGAGGAAGAATGGGATGGTGTTTGCAAACAGGGGCAGCCTGACTTCCTCGCTTCCCATTTGGAGGTCCACTGCTCCCCTCCTCTGTCCAATGGCTCCAGCTAAAACCCCACTGCTGTGCTGAACAAGGCTAGTGACATGGCATCCTTTCTTGCTCCGGATCTCAGGGGAGCACTTTCACTGTCCCCATTCAGTGTGACACTGAGCTGTGTCACCGATGGCGTTAACTGAAGTCCTTTCCATGCCAACTTTATCGTAGGGCACACAGAAGGAGCTCACAGTTTACCCAGAATCAGTCACATGAGCCCTATGTTGCTTTCCTACTAATGACATCACTCGTTAACATCAACCCACCTTGCCCAAGGTTTCTTATTTTACTATTCTTAGAGAAAATGCTTTTGGTGCAGTTGGTTTTCTTTTCTGCAGCTTTAGTTTCTGTCACCCACTGTGTACCTGAAGCCTCAGCCACTTGGGGCTGAGCTGGCGCCTCCCAGGAGCCCAGGGGTCCAGCAGGTAGCACAGCGAGGATGCACTGGGCTTGTTCTGCTGTGTGTGTGTGTGCATGCCCCAGATGCACACGCGTGTGTGCAAGCCTGTGGTTGCTAAGAGGATAAATCACACCTGCAGCTGTGGGGAGAACTGACGGGCGGGCCGGACCTGTGGCAGGCACCTCGTGCCCACTGCACTGCTCCGGGCTGCTCCTGGGGCAACGTCTCTCCTTTCCTCCCTTACTCTTCTGCCATCGTCCTGGTCTCTCCTTTCCCGTGACTGCACCCAGCCAGCCCATCCCTGTCCGCTGTCCTCCAGGTCCCTCTTGGAGGCCTGATCTTCCCACTTGCATGCTGCTTCCCTGGCTGACCTGGAGGCTTGGGCCCCCAAACGCCCTGCAGGTGGTGGGGTGCTTCCCGCAGGCCCTTGGCTGAGTGTGTGTTGCAGCCTCGCCGTTTGTGCCGCTTTCTCCCTGCAGCGTGGGCGACCGTCCCGGTCTCCTGCTCATCTACACACTGTGGTCAGCACAGGTGCGAACCCCGAGCCCTCAAGGGTAGGTGGCAGCCGAGTCACAGGGCAGCTCCCCGTAGCCCGGGTGGTGCCTCAGCCTGCAGGGGGGCCCGGCTCCACGTGGGCTTCCTGTCTTCTGCTTCCGGGAGGCCCTGGAACCCTGACTTGACTTTATGGGGCTCTGCCAACACCCCCGGCAGACTGTCACCCGGAGGTTCCCGGAGGTTGCTCACCGGGGCCACTGTTATCCGTAGCAAGGACTTTCCGGTTATCTGGTGCTGAAAGCAGAAGCCCTCACCACACGGCTGTGAGTGTAAAATAGTCTGGAGTAGACCGGAGACGGGGAGCAGGCCGTGGCTCCGTGGGAAAGTCCCACACTTTCAACAACAGACCCACGGCACCAGTGTCTGCCCCGTGTCTAGGCGGTGTCTGCTACGCACCTACACTTCTTGTCTATAACCAAGACACAGATGTGACACTGTCGTCAGCGTGGTTGTAAGTGCATGGTGTCTTCTTCATGCTTTCCCCCAACGTTAACTTCTCAAACATTCAGAAAAGGGTAAGAAGAAAGGCGGGGGATCCGAGGTGTGTGGGGTCCTCGTGGTGCTGTGTCTGGTCTAGGTGACCCACGCACTGCCTCCCCAAACCTGCCCGGGGCATTGGACCCGGGCGCAGCCACCATTACCTTCTCCTGGTACAGCTTGTGCAGCCACTGTGCCGCCGCCTGCTCGTCCTGCGGGATCTCCTCCAGGGGGAACCTCCTGGGGCACAGAGGACCAAGAGTGAGTCTGCAGCGGCTCACAGGGGTGAGGGGGCAGGTCACGGGGGCCATGGGGTCACGGGGTACGTGCTCTACTCTGGCCTCGCTCTGCCTTTTAAGCAGGCAAGCAGCACGGCAATTCCTCCTCAGTGCCCCCTCCCTGACACTGGAGCCCGGTGGGCACCGCCAGGGCCCCCGGGGGAGGCCTGGGAGACATCTCCATGTCCAGGGACGACCCAGAGCCGCGTCACAGGAGGACAGCCTCGCTCGACCACCCACTCCTCGGGAATAATCATGACTGAGCATGGCCTTCAAAGTCCACTTGCTGCAGATGTGGAAAAGACTGGGAGCAGAGACCCCTGAGCCCAGCACACCCGCAGCGGGCCATGCTTCACACCCCAATCTACCAGAGAGACCCCCAGCCCCAGGGGACCAAGTGTTTGCTGGCAGGGAAGCAGGCGACTCCTGGGTGACACGCGTGACACACTGCAGCTCCTTTGCAAGGCGGGCCCAGAGGAGTCCAAGGTGGGAGCCCCGAGTGGAGGCCCCACTGCAGCCTGCTCAGCACGGTGTTGCCAGGGAAGGGAGCAAGGCGCCCCAGGCGTGGCAGGTGTGGCTTCTGCTCCCGTCCTGCTGTGCTCGAGCCCACATGTCCCTGCCCCCCGAGCCCTGTCACCCCGAGACTGGGCACCCTAGCCTCTGCCATGGCTATGCAGAATCATCGCTGCGTCAGAGCAGCCCAGCGCCACCACGGGACAGCGCAGCTGCCCAGAGAGCCATCTGGCTCGTAGTGGACTGTTATGAGGGACAAAGAAGTCTCTGTGTTGTAGGCTTAAAAACAAAACAAAAAGCAAAAAACAACAGCCGGTGAGAAACTGCCTTTCCATGGGCAGCAGCAGTGCCCGGCATGGCCAGAAGGGGGCGTGAGTGCACGCGGGAGCTGGGTGACCAGGGCGGCCCGGGGAAGGCGGGCTGGCTCTGCGTAGCCCTCTGCCTTCCAGGGTGCCCGTGGGGCCCTGCTCCCTGGGTTGGGCTACAAGGCTCAGGCCTGCCGTGCTGCTGTCCTCTCCTGTGTGTGCTAAGTCGCACATACGCATGTGCCACACGAACACAGCACACAGACGTGCCCACACAGTACAGACCACACTGCTCACGCGTGCGTGCACACACACACACACACAGGACTGGACCATGTACCAACACACAGATGTGCCCACACAGTACAGACCACACTGCTCACGCGTGCGTGCACACACACACACACACAGGACTGGACCATGTACCAACACACAGATGTGCCCACACAGTACAGACCACACTGCTCACGCGTGCGTGCACACACACACACAGGACTGGACCATGTACCAACACACCCCACCCGTGTCACACCCACCTCACATACACCACACACACAGGCTGAACACACGAACACATCACATGTGTACCACACACCAGACACAAACACAGCAAGTGTGTGTACCACACATGCCACACGTGCACATGGGTCTAATGCAATGTGTAAAAAGCAAAGGTGGCACCCCTTGGTGCTCCAGCTAAGTGGATGCACACAGGTTTCCGTGCGATCTGCCCTCTCCGGCTTGCTCTGAGTATCTCCCTCTCGGGGCGTCACAACCTTACGCAGATGTTCCCCAAAGCCTCATGCACTCAGAGGCGGGACTTGGGAGGCGACCTGATCATGTTGGAGGCGGGGCCCGGTTGGAGGCAGCGTCACTGGGACGTGGCCTGCAGGGTTCACCTCCCTCCCCGCTCCCCACTTCACTCCCGCTTCCCTGCCGTGGAGCCCGCTGGCCATGGCCTGAAACCCCGACCAACTGCACGTCCTCTCCGCCTTGGAGCTGCGCGTGTCATGTCTCAGCGCAGAGAAAAGCGACTAAAACACGGAGAAACCCTGGCCACCTCAGGCACCCATTGGGTCTGTGCTGCTCCCCAGCTAGGGACAAGAGCCAGCTCTGAAGAAGACCAGGCCTGGCCCTGGCGGGCTGGCACCCCTCGGTTCTGCAGCGGGCCCTGCAGTCTGGATCTCCAGTGGCTCCAGGGACAGTGGACTTGACCGAGGGTTGGTCCAGGGGGTGGAGCTGCAGAGGGCAGAGCCTCAGAGGCGGGGCCTAGGGCCCGAGGACGGTGTCGTGTGCCCAGCCCCTTGCTCTCCCACTTCCTGGCTGCCGAGGCAGGCAGTTTTCCGCCGCCGTGGGCCCTGCCACGGTGAGACCTCCCTGCAGGCCCAGGGCACCGCCCAAGTGCTCATGGATCGAAAGCTCCAGTCGGTGAGTCCGAGCGGACCTTCTCTGCACAGCCCACTGTCCCATTCGCTTGTCACAGCGACGGCAAGGCCGGCCTCAGCCAGCAGCCTGGGGGGATCGGGGAGGCCTGAGCTTGCTTCCCGCCGGCCGGGATGGAAGCGGGGGCCCTGCGGCCACAGCCTGCAGAGCAGACACAGCCGCTCGCTGGCTGTCTACCCTGGAGGCATCGTCCCTGGTGCTTCTCTTCGGGGTGGTGGCCAGGCACGGTTTACAGACTACAGCACAGGGCGCTGGTCCCCTCCCACCGGTCACTGAGCAGGTGACTCCGGGCCCAGGGAGGTCAGCTGGCCCAGGGAGCCGAGAGCCTGACGGCCCCACAAACCCCACTCCTACATGTCTGACGAGGAACAGGGCAAGCCCGCATGCTGTCCCCATGGAGCCCGAGCAGCCCCTTCCCCGACTGTATGTCCTTTGGATGCTGCACCCTCGCTAGACTGGACTGGGCCAGGAGGGACAGGTGGTTTACCCCGGGCACCCAGCACGGCTTCGCAGGAGAGAGATGGCCCTGGGGCTCAGCTGGGGATGCCGAGGCCCTCGGTCACTGCCCCCAAACCACGTCCCGCCATGGCCGCTGCTCACCTTACACACATGTCCGCCTCGTACTTCTTCCCGTAGAGGATCCCCAGCAGGGACGGGTTCTTGTTTCCTCTGAAGTTCAGGGTCACGTCGTAGACAGCTGCCACTGCGGGGAAGAGAAAGTGGAGGGATGAGCGGTCCCTTCCGCAGCTCTCCGCACCCCCCGCTCTCGTCGGGCAGCTCTGCCCGCAGTTCCCGTGTCCCGTGTCTGCCGCCGTGTGTGGGAGTCCGCATCGCCCCGTTCTCTGCCTGTCCCCGGTGCACCCCTACCTCTGGACACTCGCAGATTAATTATATGGACCTGCTATCACATTTACCTTTTTAAAGTTTTCCATTATATTTTTAAAACTTATCACAGTAAAAGCCACATGGCCAGGAACCCCCTCAGATTCCCCCTCACACTGAGCACACCCAGCCCGTGTCCCGGCCACTCTCTGCAGCAGCTCTGGGGCCCCCTTTCCTGGGTCTTTATGAAGAGGATAAAAAATACAGAGTGCCGCGGCCGAGCAGCCGCCAATGGAAGGCAGCTCGTGAAAACACGACGCCACGTCCCCATCCACCTTAGTCACCGCAGCTGGCACTGCGTGACTGCGGCTCTGCCCCCAGGTCAGAGTGACCACGAAAGGGGCACGTTTCCAGTCCACTCAGGACGCGGCAGCCAGGAGAGCTCACTAAAGACGCTCAGGAGAGAGGACTCCGAGCCGCCGCGGAAAGAGGCAAGGACGGAGGGAGCGGTGCGTGTGCGGTGAGGGGACCTGGAGGAGAGTCCGTGGCCACGAGTCCTCCACTCCAGTAAGTTTTAAAGATTTAGATGTCCACTGCGGCCTTCAGTCACCCCTTGTGCACTTCCTGTTACCATAATAGCCGCTTCTCACCAATGAGCGCTTCCCCATCTTAAACCTGCCCTGAGTACCGCTGTGGTCACTCAGCCCCTGCTCTCTCTTCATGCTTCAGGGACTCAGCTTACACACTGTTGACCCGGATGTCTGTCTGTCTGTCTGTCTGTCTGTCTTTTCTTTCTTTCTTTCCTTTTGCGGCAGGGTCTTGCTACATAGTACAGGATGGCCTTGAACTCGCTTATGTAGTCCAGGATGGCCTGAAACTCCCAGCAATCTTCCTGTCTCAGCCTCCCGAGTACTGGGATTACAGGTGTGCACCACACCCCTCGCACAGTTTTAGCTCCTGTGGCACTCGGGAGCCCAGAAGATGGCGGTGGCCACTGTGGCCCCTACCTGTCCCCTGCAGGCATTGGACTGCAGTGGTGAAGCCCTTGGTCCGCGGCAGCAGGTGGTACTTCAGCGGTGGCAGGCCCTTGGAGGCGGCCACTTCCATGCTGACGCGGTGCTTGGTCTCCGTGAAGCGCGTCCCTTCACAGTACAGGAGGAACTGGGGGGACACGGGATATGGGGTCACACGGGGCCTGCAGGCCAGAGCCAAAGCTCCAACAGGAGAGCTCACACGCTGCCTGGAGCCACAGCAGCCTCAGCCTCTGAGCCACACAGGGGCGAGGCCCATGGCGGAGCCTTTGGTGCTGCTGATTTTAGGGCTGAAATCTGCGTCAGGCACACAGATCCACACCTAGCACTGCTCTCTGGAGAGAACTCTGCAACGAGGTGACACTTGACAGTGGCTCTGGGCTGCGGCCTCTGCCCACAGCAGGACAGCGGGGCAAGTCTGTCTGGCCCCCACATCCTGAGCGCTGGAAACGCGAGCTACAGAGCTGCTCAAGTGCTGGCCGGACACGTGGCGGGGGCACTCTTCACGCCCGACTCCCCTCAGCCCAGGACTCGGCAGGTCAAAGCCAGGCCAGGGCGGAGGGGACAGGGACACCGTGCCAAGGAAGCACTGAGACTGGGGATCGGAGGTGGACCAGGGCGAGTGGCGCCAAGGCCCCGCCCGCCCGCCCGTGACACACTCACCCACATGTACTCGGGGTAGTCGGCCAGGCGCTTGAGCCCCGCGATGACGGTGTCTCGGTCCTCCTCCCACTTCCGCTTGCAGAACACGATCTCCAGGAAGTACCACGTCCAGCCGATGAGCGGCACGTACAGCAGCTCCTTCTTGGCCAAGACTTTGGAGCTCTGGAGGGCGGGAGGAGGGGCAGAGGGAGCGAGGGCCTGGGGATAGAGGCGGGCGCCCCGGGGAGCCCTCCAGAGCCCGCTGCCCCGCCCGAGGAAGGGGCTCACTCACCCCCAGCACGCCGAACCGCTCGCACATGGTCCATCCACACAGGAAGTCGATCTCAAAGTTGTGGTTGAGGATGACGACCACGTGCTCCTTCCCGAAGTGGTCCACAGTGGCCTGGTCCGTGAAGAGCGTGCACTCGGTGCAGGACCACCACTCCAGCAGCATCACCAGCTCTGCGGGCAGCGGCGCGGGTGTTGGCGTGGCACCCCTACCATCCCGGTCCCCGGGCTCTGCGCATGTGGGGTGCTGGGGCCGGGTACAGGGGTCTCTGCTAGCAGGGAGTTTCTAGGGTTTACCCAGAAACTTGCTGGCCACCCCTGGTACAGGCCAGAAGGGGCAGGGGTGGCCACTCAGGTGTGGTGCCCAAGGACAGGCCACTCCACTACCAACAGCCTGTGTGGGCGGGAAGCGGGCCTCTGCGATTTGGGATTAACGGCTGGGAAAGTGGGAACACGATGGGGGGCTGCTCTAATGCTTCCTTGGGTTTTATGTTCTGGGGTGAAAGTTTTGCAAATTTAAAACCAGTGAGCCAGGTGAGCCCTTTTCACCCCGGGCCTGGCCTGCTGGAGGAGCTTCCCCGCCGCCACTGCTGGCACAGGCACAGGTGACCCACGCATGGCAGCTGACACCGGCATCTGCTCCTCGGCCCCTGGGCTTCACCCCCGAGGGCCACAGGTGCCGGCGCATGGGTTGCCACCCGTGCCGAGAGCTCTGTGTCCATCCCTGTCCTGTCCGGAGCCCACAGGCCTGTGCCTGCTTCAGGGCAGACCGGGCACGGGCACAGCCTGTCCCGGGCGGAGGGATGCACGCGTCCTCTTCGTGAGAGGCTCCAGTCTGTGGGGATCCGTGGCGAGTGGCCGTGCATCTCTGCTCAGCAAGGAGCCATGCATATGCAAGTCCTTTTCGGGGTGGGCTGGAGTTGGGTCCACACCGGACAGGGCTGTGCACAGCCGCCAGCGCGGGCACCACATGACCACAGCTGCTGGAGAAGGGGGGCCTCCTAGGACGGAACAGGACAGTCACGAGGCACCCCACACTTCTGGTGCTGGACGCCAACCCCTCCTTCCCCAAGGTCACCGCTGCAGAGTCCTCAACCAGGAGCCGCCCTGGGGACAGAGGCCAGCAGTGCCGATGGCTCCAAGATGGACAGCAACAGGAGTGGGTGTGACCGGGTGGGCCAGCGCCATGGTGCCACCTGTGGCCTGGTGACGTGGTTCCCCTCTAGAAGGGACACGGTGGTGCAGCCGCCTTGGGAAAGAGTCAGCAGCTCTCGTCAGTTTTAGACCCCCGCCACGTGCAGCCTAGCTGCGTGTTCACACCCAAACCTGCGCCGTGCTCAGCACTGCCAAGGCGGGAACAGCCGTGTCCCCTCGCTGGTAACTGGACAGACGATTCAGGTCCCCAACAAAGGGTAACATGCAGGGCACATGGCCCCATGGAGCGCTTGACACGGCGCCCAGTGGCAGGAGGCCACAGACTGCAGAAGCCCCCTGCTGGGTCGAGAGAGCAAAGCCAGAGGCAAAGGTGGCCTGGTGGCCGCCAGGCTGGGGCGGGCAGGGTGAGGGCGACTGCCCAGCGGGGCAAGGTGCACCCACGGGGTGAGTGCTCAGGGCAGCTGCCCCCATCCACACTCTGAGTGGGGTACTGACTCCATCAGGCTCGAGAGCAAAGGGAGCTGCACCGCTGGCCAGGGCTGCCTGTCTACTCCAGGGACCCGGCGATGTGGATCAGGGCAGGTCTGGCGCAAACTGAGGACGGGCCCTGGACCTGCTCCGGGAGACGCGCATGCTGACATGGCTGGGAGCACCGTGTTTAAAGCTGCTCTCCAGCCGGGCGTGGTGGCGCAGGCCCAGCACTCGGGAGGCTGAGGTAGGAGGAGCATTGTGAGTTCGAGGCCAGCTTGGGCTACAACAGGAGCGCAAGGCCGGCCTGAGCTACATAATGAGACTCTGCCTCAAAAAACCAGGGCCAGGAGATTGACTCAGTAGCCTAAGCACCTGTCTGTCAGGTGTGAGGTTGTGAGTTCAATTCCTGGTGCCGCAAAAAAATAAAAAAATAAAAAAAATAAAGCTGCTCGTCGGGGCGCAGAGCAGTTTAGCCCCGTGGGCACCGCTGTTGCTTCATGCGGCTTAGATTTCTTTGCAGGCTGGTTTCTTGGACTGCCGTTCTTTCTTGAAATGTGGGCCCTACTTCCTGACGGTTTTTGCTGTTGTCTATTCTTTCTCGTTTGGTTTTCTGTTTTTGGTTTTGTGAAACAGGTCTCGCAATGTGGCCCAGGCTCACCTTGAATTTGTGGTGCTCCTCCTGCCAGGGGCCCTGAGTGCCAGGATTACAGCTGTGTGCCACACGCTTCGTTCTCAAGTCTATTCTTCTTCTTCTTCTTCTTCTTCTTCTTCTTCTTCTTCTTCTTCTTTTTTGAGACAGGATCTTGCTGTGTAGTCCAGGCTGGCCTCAAATTTGCAGTGATCCCCCTGCCTCAGCCTCTTGAGTGCTGGCATTACAGGTGTGCACCATCACACCCGGTTTTCAACTCTATTCTTAAAAAACATTATGGCTGGGGATTTAGCTCAGCAGCGTAAGCGCCTGCATGGCAGGCACAAGGTCAGGAGTTCAATCCCCGGTACCAAAAACAAAACACAAACAACAAACAAAGAAACAAGATGTATATATATAAACAAAAATCTGGGGGCAGTAAAGGCTCCTGGTTTTGTCTCCTCAGCTTTGCTGCTGTTTTAATCCAGTCCTCCACCTGAAAGGTACTTCGCTGGTGTCCTCTGCAGGGCTGCGGCCACTCCGCCTCCGTGGGCCGAGGTCCCCGTGCTCTGCCTGGGGTGCCGGGGCTCCCCCGCCTGTGTGCCCTGGCGGCCTGCGATGTCACCGAGGTGTGTCCAGGCACGGCCCTGCTGACGCTCCCGCGTGGTGGACGCTTGCTTCCTGCCCTGAGGAGCTGTGTCCCCGCCGACGCTGCCGCTGCTTCTCGCTTCTCTCCTCGGGCTGGGTGGGCGCCCGTTCCCGGCCTTCTCCACCCCCGCGCCCTCCAGCAGCTGCTCTGTCTGTCTCGCCCTCTGTGCTCTGGCGTTTGTGCATGGGCCCTCACCCTCGCGCTAACACCATTGGCTCAAGAGAAAGGGCCATCAGGTTTCTACTTGAAGAAGCCTTCAATTCCCCTGTCAGCGCCCATGGGCTCTGTCTCCACTCCGTCCTCCCGAGACCACACCCTGCTTGCGGCACCTCCAGACCCACTCAAGGGCACAGTGCAGGCTGACTCAGCCTCCTGTTCCGGTGGCCGCTGTCAAGGCGACTGTGTCACCCACTTCCTCACTGTGCTGCGAGGCCCGGCTGCTCCACAGCTGCAGACCCCGGGGGAGGGGGGCTGTCGTGCAGTCTTTATTAGTCCACCTTCGCCCTCCTGCGCTGTCCTTGGTGCCGGACTCCGGACGACGTGCTCACATGCTGCCCGTGCGTTGCAGGCTCTCCAGTCCGTTTCCAGAGCTCTGTCCTTAGAAACGGAAACAAACCTCCTGGGAGCCACGGCTGCGTGCGCAACCCGGTCTCTGAAACGCTCTCGAGGGGCCCAGACGCTGCCGCTCTGAGCTGGCTGTGGGGTCTGCAGACAGCGCCATGGGCCCTGGTGGGGCCGTGCGGAGGAGGGTGGGAGACCCCCTGCACCCACTCCTGGGCGCAGTGCCCCCCACGGGGCCACAGGACAAGGTGTGAAGGCGGCGTCTGCAGGAGGCTCCGCCCGAGGACGCTTTGTGCTTCATCTCGTGAAGGGCAGCAGGGTCACTGCCAGGTGCTGAACGGGGGTCCCCACCGCACGCCCGTGTGTGCCGTGTCCCCGCCGCGGTGTGGAGGAAGAGCCGAGGCGGG
>RJWM01044831.1:0-13089 GCA_004363535.1 Dasyprocta punctata | reverse complement strand
AGGACAGCAAGTTTAAGCCCGATCTGGGTTATTTAGCAGGTTAGTGAGACCCTGTCTCAAAATAAGAAATAAAAAAGTATTATAGTTGTAGCTCAGTAAGATAAGAAGACCCTAGGTTCAATCCCTAGAATTGCAAATCAAAAATAAACATAAAAAAGTAATGATGATGTCTTATAATTACATAAGCTCAGAGTAGAGGCCTTTCAGTCGTTTCAAAGTCCACTCTTGTCTGTAAACAGGTGTCATTATTTCTAAACTGGGTGTGAAATGACTGACAGTTCAAGATCACAGTCTTTTCCAGCCATTCAAGCATTGTGTTTTAACTTTTTTACACCCTTCTGCCCATGAGCTGTGTAAGCTCAGGTCACGGTCCATGGCAGAATATTCATGCTTAGGCTGTATTCTGTGGTCTTTTAAGGAAATAGAATATTGGGATACATATGGAATATTCCTTGTACTCTTTACTCTGTAAAACACAAAGATACAGTACTACTTTTTGGTTGCAAACTGTGTAAGGAAAACCAAACAGCCTAAATCAACTTATTGAGGTCACATTGCTGGAAAACCAAAATCTTGATGCTATTTTTCTCAGATTTTTCTCTCATAATTTACAGGAAGAGATGAAGGAAAAAAAAAAAGGAAAATGCATATGAAACAGCTTTATGGATTTTGTTCATTTTTTATTTTTAAAGAATTAGTGACAGACCTATTAAGCTTCTAAGCTTTGAGCTTTAATAGGGCTTTTCTGGGAGACTGTGAAACCTGCATTAAAATTAAGCTTGACAAAGCTGATGTGGTTCTAATTTAGAGTAAAATAACATGGAGAATAAAAAGGTATTTTCTCACCTCATTTTCAAGAATACGTGCTATGGACCAATTTGTTATATCAGATCCATTCTCATTAAAGATGGCATGAGGATCATGTAAATGTAGAAGCGACAATTTTGTGTTGTCATCTAATAGTTGCACAAATGTCTCTATATTGATCCTTTTTTAAAAAGAAACAATGTTATCTCAGATATTTGCATAATTATATGGCAATTTTCAAAAATTATTCATCTGTATATTTCACATATGAACACTCATACCTGCATTTTTTGTGTAATTCTTGAAAATAATTAAGATAATTGATTTATTAAATTTGTGGCTAAAAATCTATTTGAATCTGTAATGAATTCCATGTATATAGTCCTATTGGTTCAAGGGAAAACAATGCCCCAGCTAGGAGAGTTAGCACATTGATCTATTTTTCTGCCTCTGCCCCTGCCTGAGTCTGGGCTTGGAAAGATGAATCTCTCTGGAGATTGTAGGTTATTTTTTCTCACCATAATCCCTGAGTATATGATCCTCCACATTCTGATACTGTATTTAAAAAGCAAACCTGATGCAATGAAGCAATTTAATATTCTCCCATTTGGTTGTCACTTTGAATCATATAAATTTTTGTGTGGTGAGGCTTACTTTATTTCCATATCATTCACAGTGAGCCTACTTACTTATAGTCCTATATTTGTAAAATGTTGTGTATGTCAAAGATTATGACATCTTTGAGTTAGTTCTTTTTCATAATTGTTATAAAGAAATTTAGAAGGAATCAGCAACTTATTGGGGAAATGAAGAAAGTATGTTTCTTGAGTCCCAGTACCCTATATTTCTCTACATGTTATAGAAACAAACTTTTCCACAGTTGGCAAGAAATCTGAGACAGAATTTGGATTGGAGATGAGATGATTTTCTCACAGCAAGGATCTTAGTTTATACATTTTTTTCTATCCTGGGAAGGGAAGAGTACCTCAGGTTGTTTGTTTAGAAAAAAACTTTAAAGAAGTGAAAAGAGCATTATAGATCCTAGGCTTTCTTTTGTTTTGTTTTGCTTGAAATAAAGATAATTTTGATTTATTGTGCATTGTGAAGGAAAGCCGAGAGTCTGACTTTTCGGTCACCTGGGTATTTCTGAATCAGACAGTCCCGACTTTCTGCCTGTCTCGGGTACAGGGCACACACAGGGAGCTCAGGCCTGCTGCTTCCTGACACAATTAGAGACCTAGTTGTGTACACTCCCCACAGTGCGTGTGTTTTGAAAGTAGTGAAGATCAGGAAGGAAACAAAGCAGCCAGGACCTGCCTCATTTCATTCTGACACAATGCTTCTCCATTTTACTGAGGTGTTAACTGAAGTTATGAAAATTATCAACTTGCCGAGCACCACACAGGTCAATTCAAAACAGACCCAATCTTAAAGTTCTTGTTCTATTAGTTTCACCAGGCTAACTTTCTCAAAATGAGTAATACCAGGCAAAGATGAATAGGGCAGTATTTATCATTTTTTTTATAGAATTAAAAGTCATATGGTGAATATGGAAAAAGTATATATCTTGGAAATCCATTTCTTGATGCTTTTCCACTATTAGAAAAAGTTCTACAGATGTTCCGAATGATGTTTGGCATTAGGTACAATAAACGTGTGTGTGTGTGTGTGTGTGTGTGTGTGCGCGCACGCGCACGCGCGCTTACCAATTCACATGTGAAAGTAAATCTGGGGGTTTAAAAAGCAATTCAAAAACTGGTAAGAAGGGCCAGGGATTTAGCTCAGTGGCTCAAGCACTTGCCTGGTAAGTGCAAGGTCATGAGTTTGAGCCCCGTACCAAAAATAAAAAGATTTTTCTTTGAATTCCTGACAGTCGGGTCATTTAAAAATTTACTATAATATATATATATATATTTATATATAATAGTAAATTATATATAAATATACATAAATTTTATATATGAATATTTATGCCAAGAAATATTTCAATTAAGCACCACAACTTTAGTTATCCTATAAATACATATAGAATGTTTAAAATTTATTCAGCATGTTTTAGAATGTTAAATAAATTCTGTTTTCCCAGTTGACTGGAAGTGGTTCAGGGGATAAATAATGCATTCCATGTTTGGAAAAACCTGTTTAAAATCCTGTCTGTTGTGCAAACAAATATAGATCAAACTTGCCTGGGAGGATGGAATTTTTTATTTTTTCAAAGAAATTAAATATGCAGGTAAATTTAATAGAAACACGGCTGAGATTTAAAGCAATAAAAGAGCATATTATAATTCAAGGACTTTAATTCTGAAGATTTCTAAAATGTTATAAATTTCAACATTCTTTGTTCTTTATGTGCCTTGAGCTCTAGGGAATCAGCAGATGGGAGGGGTCAGGAGGATGGGGAGAGGAAAGGGAATTATTAGCATGTCATATATATGACTACAATTATTATGCATTACAAACATGTACTAATAAACAAAACTAATAAAAGAAGAATTCAAGTGAGGAAAACATAAAAAAAACTAACACTGCTTCTTGAAATTTTGTTCTGGTCATCATATTACAGTGACACAAGTGTACCTACGTTAATAACAAGACAATTCGTAATTGCTGAATCTTGAAAGCAGTCCATATGTCCGTCAGTCCATATGTCCTACATAAGTGGATAAAGAAAATGTGTTACACACAGTAGTGTACTACTCTGCTATAAAGAAGGATGAACTCCAGTCATTTGTTGAAAAATGGACACACCTTGAGAATACAATGTTAGGCAAAATAAATCAGACACACAAGCTTAAATATTACATGGTTTCTCTTACATGACAAACCCAAAATACAAATAAAGAGCAAAATAAAACCTGGATAATAGAAAGCAGGGAGATAGATCTTTCTCAAATTGGAAGGGAGTCAAGAGATAGAGAGGGGCAAAGAGGGAGAAGAGAAAGGATTGAAAAAGAAACTAAGATGTGTTATGTACGTACACCAGCTCCACAAAAGAATTGTAAATATTGACTACTACACACATATTCTAATACAATAGATACATAAATAAAAATTGAAAGAAATTATGTATTGAATTTGGGGGTAGAATGTGTGGGGATGACATTTTTGATTATTATTTTAGTTATTTTCCAATCTTGTTGAATAAAAATATGACAAATACCCTGTCTACCCAATAAATGAATCTGAAAGTCAAATCTAGCCAGCAAAGTCATTGATTTGTTGTAATTTAGGTTAATGATTATTATTCTAAATAACATTGTTTTTCTCCTTTCTATCCTTGCTCCCCTCTCCCTGCTTTCTCATACTTTCTTTCTTTCTTTCTTTCTTTTTTTTTTTTTTTGTGGCACCAGGGATCAAACTCACAACCTCAGGGGCTTAAGCCATTGAGCCAAACTCCCGGCCCTAATTTTTTTGAGACAGTGTCGTACTATGTAGCTCAGGCTTGAACTCACAACACTCCTCCTACCTCAGCCTCCCGAGTGCTGGGATTAAGACATGCACCACCATGACCGGTATCTTTCTCTTATTTTCAATGAATCAATACTTCATGTGTAGAAGTGAATCAATAGCTTTTTAAAGGTAAAACCTAACTGTAAATAGCACATGATCAAGTCAGTCTATTTTGCTTTGTTAAATATGTCCAACTCATCTTTTAGGGTCTTTCAGATAATTATACCTCCAAGTAGAAGGAGGTGTTCTCGGTATTGAACAACCTAACAAAAATCAAGAATTTTTTTATTGAATGCACAGAATTAACCCAAATGAGTTAAATAAAGTTAACTTTGTATTGGGTAAGATGTGAAACCAATGTGTATCAATATATGATATCTGCAGTCTTCAACATTTATAGTTCTACAATATATCTTTCATAAATTTATCCAGGAGTAAAATTGTATTTTCTCCCTTGTGACAACTCACTCACTCTTTTTTTTTTTATTTGTTTGTTTGTTTGTTTGGGGATTGATTGAATCCAGGGCTTTCACTCCCACCCCTCTTTTTTGAGACAGGTTCTCTTTAAGTTATAAAATTGGCAAGACAGAGTTCAAACGTGTGATCCTCTTTCCTCGGCCTTGTAGAGTATTGGGATTGCAGGTAACACCACCATGCTTGGTTTGGTTTCACTCTTTTGCTTCCCAAAATTTTAACTCCTAGTTAATTGGACTCTCTTGTCTTAACTAAACAGTTGCTGCTTCCTAACATAAAGAAGACATGTCCTGTTTAATTAGAAAAAAATAAACTTTTTAGAAAAGATGTATCACCTTCCTCATATAACTGGTATTTCTTTGTTAGAGTCCTTCATAGATTGTCCTGGTGTCTTAAAATCTGCAATTGGTTTCTTTAAATAGTTCTTTTCTGTATATACATTTCTCAATAATCTGATTACATGCTGCACTATATCATCCAACTGCTAACAACAACCACCCAAAACCAGGCCAAGTACTTAGAGTTTTGATTTCAGAAATCCTTGTAAGTTGTGAATAAAGAAATAAAATGACCATTATTTTTATATTTAAATGAAGTTTTCATCTTTCTGTAGCTTGGAATGTCAATTATCTTCTTTGGACCATAAAGACTTCTTAGAGAGGCCATCAGCTACCACACCCATCTGCCCTTGCCTTCTATACCAGTGCACTCACTCTCTTATGTTCTGAAGAGTATTGTAGTAGACTTTATCCATACGTTAAAAGATTCTCATTCCTATAAATGAAAACAGATGTACTCACAACAGATTCTGGGGTTAACAATTTTGCTTGATTGGCCTTATTCAAGTCTTAGGTGTTTGTTCTCAGAAAGTCACAGCGTCAACACATTCTTCCTTCACACCTGTCTTTGTCCCCAAGCTCTGCTATGCCCACATTTCTGTATTCCTCACTATTTGCATCCAGTGTTCTGCCTATTTTCCTTATCTTGGTCTCACTTTTCTCACTTTGTCATGATGCAACCAACATCCTTTGCATTTTACTATCCAGAGTTGGTTGAATCTCAGTGGAGTAAAATAAGTAGTGGCAGTGTTTGAGAGAACCAGGAAAGGGCAACAGAGTCTAGAATGTGTGACTGGAGTGGAAGGATGGTGAGGGTGCCAGAAGGCGAAGCAGCGAAAAAGCTGTGGGGCTTCCTAGGTACATAGGATGGATTTAGGGTTTTTGTGAAGCTGTAAATCTGTGCTTAAGACACAATCATTGAATGAACCACCCTGGAATTACATTGTAACTGATGAACTTGTTATACCAGGAAAAAAACATAATGAGGAGAGCTGACATCAACAATAAATTCATAATCACTGAGAATTAAAGCATCATAGCCATGACAGTTGAAGCATAGGTGGTATGCTTTATGTGGCTTTCAAATGGCTATATAAAGGAAGAATGAACAGTTTTCAGAATTTAATTTTAATGATTATTATAGCATCCATTTCACAAAAATTTTTTAAAAAATGGAAAAGGAAACCATTGTAGAGTCATCTTAAGATATCTAATGTGAAACACCTACTGATAACATATTTGAGGATTTTACCCATGGTATTTTTCTTTATATATGCCACTGTTACCTAATTATGCTCAATATACATATATATGTATATATACTTTATATATATTTTAAATGCAGCTCTTAATTTAATGACATCCTTCCATATTATTTAACATAAAGTCTTTCCAAGATCTTGTTGACAGTCTTTGGTATCACCATCTACTGTCTCTACCTGAGTGTGAAGGACTCTTAGCTTTGTGAGAGCAGACAAAAGAGTAGGTATGATAAAGTTGCACTAGAATAAAAGCCTACACACTTAGTCATTCATGTTCACATGCTCTGGATACAGAGTAAGAACTAATCAGATTATTCTTAGACAGTGGAAACAGGTAGATGCTAGGAAATGATTTCAGAGGGAAATGAGACTGATTTGTGACTTTAAAAAGGAAACCTGTGATTTGGTGTTAAGCACACTGATACTGGGTTTTCTTTACATGAAGAAGATTTCCACTGGTCCTTGGTAATTTAAAAGGCAAAAAAATTAAGTTGGACATGTCTTAAAGACATGATTATGTCTTTTGAAATAATTTATTATTGCAGAAGTTAACACATAACCTACACAAAAAAAGTACAGATCAATGAATGCTTGTATATTTAGATCTTCAGGTAAACAATAACAAATACATAGGGTATTTCTAATGCCTTGAAAGTTTCTCCTGAATCCTTTCCCAGTTAGGCTATTCTACCAAAAGTAGTCACTATTATGGATTCTACCACCATAAATTAGCCTGTTTATTTTTTCTTAAATTAAAGGAATAATTTAATATGTTCCTTTTTGTTCCTGGGTTTAGTTTTTTCAGCATTATGTCTATAAGTGTTATCTGTTTTGCTTTACATATCAGCAGGTCATTCTTTTTTTATTACTTTGCAATATTCTATTGCATAAATATGCCACAGTTTGTTCATCTATTTTACTGACAGTGGACATTTGGATAATTTCCTTTTCAGAGGTGTTTCAGTTGGCCTTTTAATAAAATCTGTAAAAATATTCTTGAGCATATCTGTAGTACATTTCTGCCTTTATTCTTCTTCAGCATGTATCTTATTAAAAAGTTTGAGTTATAAAGGATACATAATATTTTTATATACAGCACCAAATACTATTCCAAGGTGGTACACTAATGTGTACTAATACTAAAATATGAAAGAACAATATATCAAATTTTCACTAATATTTAGTTTTGTCAATAATTTAATTTTATTTCATTAAAACATTTTAATGAAATAGAGATGTACCTGCAAATCACTTTCAGTACATACCCCATTAATAAAATAATTTTTTTCTGATATATTTATTTTTCTTTTTATGTTGCACACATATGATTCTGAACTAATGCACTCAAAAAATAAGAATTATTAAAAGGTAAGATACTGAATGGATTAGAAAGCCCAGAAGTAAATCCATATATTTATGGTCAGTTGATCTTCAACAAAGGAGCCAAAACATACACTGGGAAAATGATGGTGTCTTCAATAAAAGAGAATAAAAAAACTGAATATGCACATGAAGAAGAATCAAATGATCTTATCTTATACCATATACAAAAACCAACTGAAAATGGATTAAAGATTTAAATGTGAGACTGTAAAACCCAAACCTATAAATGTAAACTTGTAAAACAACTAGAAGAAAAACATAAGGAAAAAGTTACTTGAAATTGGTCTGGACTCTGAAATCCTCACAGCCAGATGCAAGGTTCTGGTGGTGCCACATTCCAGGGCATGCTCCACCTAGCCACCTGGGTCCTGGAGGTTCTTAACTTCACCCAGCCAGACGAAAGTTCCCAGTGCCACACACTGGGGGTGCATCTCTGCTAGCCACCTTGGTTGTGGAGGTTCAGAACTCCAGCTGCCCAGGTTCTAGGTCCCAGTGACATGCTCCAGGGATGTGCCCCTGTGAGCTACAGGGAGATCTGCCAAGCCCAGCATCCCAGAGCAACCCAACAAAGTACATCAGGGGAACACACAGCCAGCCTCACAGGCCACAGAGCACAAAGATCTGGTGCCATGGCTTGGGGGTATGCCCCAGCTAGCCATGGGGTTATTGGAGGATTGAAACTCCACCCAGTACAGCATTCCAGTGCAATCCATCAGGAGGCTGCCTGGCCAGCCACACAGGTCCCAGAGGAATATGACAAAACCAAAGAGCAAGATCTAGTCTCAGCCCTCCAGTCCACCAAGAATAAACCCAAGAGACACTGAAATGGAAGACATTGGGAATCACACAACTGAACTTTCTGAAATGATAGCAACTGAAGTAAAGAAACAACTCCATGAAGCTACAGAGGAAATCAGATCAGAAATAATCTCTCAGGTAAACCTGAAATGACAAACATTATGAAAGAAATGCTATGTGTATCTAAAGAAAGTCAAGGTAAAAAAAAATAGAAGAACATAAGAAAATGATGGAAACTTTTTTTTTTTTTGTATTGGGGATTGAACTCAACCTCATGCCTGCCAGGCTGGCATTTATGTCACTGAGCTAAATCCCCTGCCTGATGATGGAAACATTGAATGAACAATATGAGACAGAATTAGAATGTATGAAACAGATTCAAAGGGATATTTAGGGAATTAAAAATTCCATTGAAATTTGGCAAAACTGCTTGAATGAAGCTGAAGATAGACTCTCAGACATTGAAGACAGCATGGAAGCTTACGATCATGAAACAAAAGATCTAAAAATAACAAGGAATCAGGAAACAACACTTCAACAGCTGCAAGGTGATGCAAAGAGAAACAATATAATATTGATAGGTGTCAAAGAAAAAGCAAAGGTCAGTATGAATGACCTGTTAAGACTATTTGCAGAAATACTACAGTATATCACTTTTTTTGTTTGTTTGTTTGTCTTTTTTGTGGCACCAGGGATTGAACTCACAACCTCAGACCTGCCAGACAGGCATTTAAGCCACTGAGCCAAACTCCTGGCTGCAGAAATAATAGAAGAAAATTTTTCACACATGGAAAGAGAATCTGATATACACATAAGTGAGGCATCCAGAACCCCAATTAACCATAACCAAAATAAATCTTCACCAAGACATATAATAATTAGGGTATCACAAATACAGCACAAGAACAAAATACTAAAAGCTGTTGGAGAAAGGAAAGAGATCACCTATGAAGGAAAGCCTATCAGAATCATGGCAGACTTCTCAACACAAAGCTTTTAAGTCAAAAAGAACTTGGAGTGAAGTATTTCAAATCCTGAAAGAAAACAACTTTCAACCCAGATTGATGTATCCTGCAAAACTATCTTTAAAAATTGATGGAAAAATAAGATATTTCCATGACAAAGAACAACTGAAGAAATTCATGGCCACCAAACCAACACTACGAAGAGTGTTGAAAGACACTCTAGAAAGAGACAAAGATAGCTACAATCCCAAAAACAGCAGCAAAGGGAACCACTAAGCAGGGCAAACAGTTAAACAGAAAAAGTAGAAAACCAACAACAGCAAAACAACATGACAGTGATAAATCAGTAAATATCAGTGATATCAATCAATGTAAATGGTCTCAGCTCACCAATAAAAAGACAAAGACTGGCAGAGTAGGTTAAGAAACAAAACCCAACAATATGCTGTGTACAAGAAACACATCTCACTCAAAAGGAAATTCACAGACTAAAAATCAAAGGCTGGAAAACAATACTCCGTGCAACAGAAACCCAGAAAAAAGCAGGGGTAGCTATTTGGTTTGCAGACAATGTGAACTTTAAAGCAAGAATGATCAAAGGAGATAAAGAAGGTCATTACATACTTGTTAGAGGAAAACTTGAAGAGGAAGAGATTATGATCATAAATATATTTGCACCAAATATGGGAGCACCCAATTTTGTAAGACAAATCTTAATAGACATGAAAAACCAAATAAACAACAATACAGTTATAATGGGGAAACTTAGCACTCCATTGTCACAAAGAGACAGATCAACAAAACAATAATCAGCAAAGAAATAATAGAAATGAATCAAACTTGTGAACTAATGAACCTAGTAGATGTGTACCAGTGTTTCACCCATCAACATCACAATACACATTCTTCTCAGCTGCATATGGGTAAGTTCTCTAAAACAGATCATATACAGAACATGCTTAAGTAAATGCAAAGGAACTGAAATAATTCCATGCATATTATCTGACCATAGCATGACAAAATTGGAAATTAATGACAAAAAATCCCCAGAAATACCCCATAAACACATGGAAATTAAATAGCACTCTCCTAAACAATAATGGGTCACAGAAGAAATTAAAGAAGAAATCAGACAATATCTACAATTGAACAAAAATGCAAATACAAATTACCAGAACCTGTGGGATACAATGAAAGCAGTCCTCAGAGGGAAATTTATAGCACTAAACTCCCACATCAGAAAAATGGAAAGAACACACATAAATAGCCTAATGATGCACCTCAAACTTCTAGAAAAGAAGAGCAAGTTAAGTCCAAAACCCAAAGAAGGGAGGAAATTATCAAGATCAGAGCAGAAATTAATGCAATTGAAACTAAGAAAACAATACAAAGAATTAATGAATTGAAGAGTTGGTTCTTTGAAACAATAAATAGAATTGATAAACCCCTAGCCAACCTTATCAAAAAGAAGAAAGAAAAAACTCAAATCCATGCAATAAGAAATGAGAAGGATGAAATCACTACAGACCCTGTGGAAATACAGAAGATCATCCATATCTACTTTGAAAAACTTTGCTCCCATAGGTTCAATAACACAGAAGAAATGGACAGATTCCTAGAAACCTATGAATTACCAAAGCTGACTCAGAAGATGTAAAACTGCTGAATAACCCAATTTCAGTGAATGAAATTGAAAATGTAATTAGAACCTTACTAACAAAGAAAAGCTCAGGTCCTGATGGATTCACTGCTGAATTCTACAAGAAATTCCTGAAAGACTTATTGCTAATATTCCTCAAACTCTTCAATGAAACTGAAAGGGAAGCCAAGTCCCTAAATTATACCCGGAAGCAAGTATTACCCTAATACCAAAACCAAAGAATGACCCAACCAAAAAAGAAAATTACAGGTCAGTCTCCCTATTGAAGATAGATGCAAAAATCCTCAATAAAGTACTGGCAAATGCAATGCAACAAGTCATCAGGAAGATTATACATCATGATCAAGTGAGGTTTGCAGGAATGCAGGGATGGTTCAACATAAGCAAATCAATAAATGTAATACACCATATCAAAAGAGCCAAGGACAAGAATCACATGATCATCTCAATAGATGCAGAAAAAGCTTTCAAGAAAATCCAACACTCATTCATGATAAAAGCCCTACAGAAAATTGGAATAGATGGTCTCTACCTCAATGTGATAAAAGCCTTATATCATAAACCAACAGCCAACATCTTACTAAATGGAGAAAAACTGAAAGCTTTAAACTTAAAATCAGGAACAAGACAAGGATGTCCACTATCACCATGCCTATTCAATATAGTTCTGGAAACATTAGCCAGAGCAATTAGACAAGAGAGACAAATAAAAGGAATAAGGATAGGAAAGGAAAAGTTATATTATAATTATTTACAGACGATATGATACTCTACATAGAAGACCCCCAAAAATTCATTGAAAGACTTCTAGATGTAATGACCAAGTTCAGTAATGTTGCTGGATACAAGGTCAGCACTCAAAAATCATTAGCATTCTTGTACACAAACAACAAACTCACTGAGAAAGAAATAAGGGAAACCACACCCTTCACTATAGCATTAAAAAAAAATGAAATACTTAGAAATCAATCTAACAAAGGAAGTAAAAGATCTATACAGTGAAAATTACATTACTTTGAAAAAGGAAATCAAAGAGGATTTCAGAAAATGGAAAGATATTCCCTGTTCATGGATAGGAAGGAAAAACATCGTGAAAATGGCCATACTCCCAAAATTGTTATACAGATTTAATGCAATCCCAATCAAAAAACCACTTCCATACCTCACGGAGCAAGAGAAATCATCCCTAAAATTCATCTGGAACCAGAAGAGATCTAGAATAGCAAAGGCAATTCTGGGCCACAAAGGTAAGGCAGGAGGCATCACAATCCCTAACTTGAAACTATATTAAAAAGCTACTGTGATAAAATCAGCATGGTACTGGAATAAAAACAGACCTGAAGATCAATGGAATACTTTAGAAGATACAGCCACAACTACAAACACACTCAGCCACCTCGTCTTTGACAAAGAGGCCAAACATGTGCACTGGAAGAAAGATAGCCTCTTTAAAAAAAGGTGCTGGAAAAACAGGCTTTCCATATGCCATAAACTAAAACTAGATCCATGTCTATCACCATGTCCTAAAATAAAAAGTCAAAATGGAACAAAGATCTGAATATTAAAGCAGAGACACTAAATCTGCTGGAAGAGAAAGTAGGAAAAAATCTTGATGATATAGGAGTAGGCAGAGAGTTCATGAACAAAAATCAAACTGCATGGGAAATACTTCCCAGAATCAACAACTGGAATCTCATTTTATTAAAAAGTTTTTGCATGTCAAAGGAAATCTCCAACAGAGTGAAAAGAAAACCCATGAATTGGAAAAATATTTTAGCCAACTGTCCCTCAGACAAAGGAGTTGTATCTAAAACATATAAGGAATTAAAAAAATCATACCCCTTAAATTCAAGGACTCGATCCAAAAATGGGCATCTGAGGTGAATATACACTTCTCAGAGGAAGAAATACAAATGGCAAATACATACATGAAAAAATGTTCAACATCA
>RJWM01044830.1:0-13088 GCA_004363535.1 Dasyprocta punctata | reverse complement strand
TGCTCTCCCGGGGAGCCCTCCATCAGGTTTCTCGTGGCCTTAAGCAGGAATTTACTAAGTAAATGGCCTTGTCCCCTAGCACCTGTGACCAGCGTTCTCAATTCTAGCTGCTCATTAGAATTTATTTGGGGTGGGCTTCCCACAACCAAATGGAGGGACATTCTACAATTCAACTGACCAGAACTCTTCCAGCATGTCACGGTCCCAACAGACAAAGAGAGACTCAGAAATTACCCCAAATTAAAGGAGTCTAAGATAAAACAACAAAACACAAAGTGGGGTGCTGGAAAAGAACATCCGTGCCACAATCGGCAGAATTTGAGTAAATCTGTAGAACAGACATCAATTAATTTCCTGATTTTGATCTTATGTTGCTATGTAAATGATGAACATTTGGGAGAGCTGCCTGAAAGATACAAATTCATCTCTCTTAGTCTTTTTTGCATCTTTCTTAAAAGTCTAAATCATTTCCAAATAAAATGTGAACAATTACCATTCCTCAAGCCAAAGCCCACACTCAGATCAATGCATAGGAGACAGAGGCCTCTCGGTAGGTGCTTTATAAAAGCTATGGAGCTGATTCTGAATCCTAGAGAAGAATTTGAGTCTCCTTCCTGGAAGGACCAAAACTAAGAAAGCAACTGTCATTTCAAAATTCTTCCTGCCCTACTAGGAAAAGGAAGGAGATGGGGTGGCATCTCAAAATCACCACCTTAGACAGCTACCTCCACTGTCAGCTTCTGGCTGACAAATAAGTTAATCCTGTTCCTACACTGTAGGATGCTCCCCTCCCTGTGGAAACCGGCAGACACGAAATACCATCGACTCTCTGCAAATGCAGCTATAAGAAAATGAGGCTTAATCTGCTTTGATTAATAAGGAGGAAACAAAAGGAAAAACTGGAGGATACAAGAGGAAAACAAAAGACAGGGAGAGGTGTGCCCAGAAAAGCAAAAGGAAAAACCATGGAAGGTTAAACAACATAAAAAAGATCTCTGGATTCTGGTTCAATTTTAGTGGCTGCAACAACAAGACTCTCGGCTATTTGCATATAAATGTGCTGGAGGTGGGGGAGCCGCAGTACTCAGCTGCGCATTCTAACTTTCCCCTTAAAATCTGTTCCCAAAGCAGCTGCAGGAATCAGCTGCAAATTCCAGATCTAAAAATGAAAGTCACAGGGTGGAACAGGGGAGGAGGCAGGGGGAGGAGGCAGCCGGGACACTGAGTGGCGCCCTGGTTAACCCGCTGGGGCCTGCAGCCCATTCACATTGCTGGGGATCCTTTGAAGGTCTCCTGGCCCAGGCTGCACCCTAGAGCACTTACATCAGAATCGCTGCAGAAAAGGGCCCAGCTAGCCTGCCTCTGAGAATTTCCCAGGCAATCTGAATCAGCAGCCTTGCTAAACAGTAGGTCAGGGGTCTGTCTGCAAACTTTGTAAGAGGCAAGAAAAGCAAGTATTTTAGGCTTTGTCTCTCCACTGAAACTGCGGGACTCAGTCACTGTGCAGCCCCAGACAATACCAGTGATGGTGCCTGTGTACAGAAGACTAATTTACAAAACACTAATAGACAGCCGCCCCCAAGACCCTAGCTGATCAGATGTGATCTCTGGAGCAGCAGTTCAAGGACGCTTGTTAGAAACACTGAATCCCAAACTCCAGCACAGAACCCTCTTGAACCACATCTGTTGTTTTAACGAGGTCCCAAGATGATGGTGACACCCAGAGATGGAAGAAGCAGGCATGAAGCTAAGGACTGTAAATGACGACCAGCTTTAGAAGTCCAGACAGCTGGGCCGAGTCTTGTAGCACCAACTCTTTTGCCCTTCAAATTGTCCTGAGCATTTATCTAGGGATCATTCTGGCCCTTTGTCGGTTTAGGGACTTTGACAGATATAAAATAATGTAGAAATGCAAATTGTCCATAGGGGCAGCAAAAGCACTGGCTTCTGGCCAAAGAGGGCGCTGTCCAGTAAGCAGGTGCTGGGTTCTGTGTCCTCAGTTGGCTTGAGGCTGGGCAGGGCTGGCTCCCACAGGCTGTCATTTCATAAGCCAAGGAGCTTCAACCCTGCTTTTCCCAGGCTGCCGTTCACAGCTGCACAAATACAGAGCCCGAAGGAGACAATTACCATGTGCCTGCCAAATTTGAGACAGCCTGGAGACGCTGAATCCCACCAACTCAAGTCCATTACTCTGATTTTGACTTTCTCCAATTTCGTTTAGCCCTGCCCCGGGCAGGGAGGTGGCCTGCTCACCCAGGCATCCCCAGTGCCTGGCAAAGCATCACAACTCAACAGTTTTTCATAGGATAAGTGGATACAGGAAGTAAGATGCTCATTTCTGGGGTGCATCCATCTTCAGGTCCCAAGTGCCCGTGACTGACTGGTGGCCTTCCTATATTAACAAGCAGAAGGGTTGTGCATTTTCATTTGTTTCAAAGGAGCCATGTTGACATTCCCTTGCTGTACAGAACTGACAAATGAGAACAGAAGCTGTTCTTCAATCTGCTGCCACAAGCAGATGGCCTAAGGGTCTGTGTCCTGGCCCGGAAGGTTAATGGGACTTAGGACGATGCTTCCTGTGTACTCTCCAAGCTAAGGCATTGAGCAGGAAGGCAATGAACTGAGCAACTCTCTCTGAGTGCCTGTCTGCCAGTCATCTGGGACTAGCTGTTGTCAGAGGATGTTTGCCATGTCCTAGAAAAATGCTCTCCCTGCAAAGCTCTGCCAGTGATTAAAGCGTGAGAAGTGTGTACACACCGCTTCATAAACCCGTGCACCTGCCTCCAACGTGTCCCTGTGGAACTCGGCTGTGACACATTGTGTGGAGTGGACTTGGAGAGGAGGCATGAGGGGATGTCGCACTGCAATTAAGGACTGGGATGGTTCCCTGAGCACCAGCAGCTGGAGAAGCCAGCTTGGTCCAGAGGACTCTCTTCTCTAATCTGCAGTACAGATGCCTCCCCTGGGCACTGTTGGAGGCTGCAGGCCCAGGGCTGGGATTCTGCACTCCTAAGAGCTCCACACCCTAAGCATGGAGGAAAGAGCATGAGGCTTGTGAATGGCAGGAGGCAGTGCTCTGCCTTCTAAGGGTGGGTGATAAATGCTGACGCAGTTTCTTGTGGTTCCCTTGGGATGCTCACTCCATCTGAAGGAAGCACCATCCTAAGAAACTCGGTCCCAGGTAAGGAAGCAATTGAGATCTTGGCCCACAGACCCAGCCAAGACAGCTGTCCTACAGCATCACTTGCCTGCTGCATACCTGAGCTGTAATTCTAAAACCCCCAGGATCCTTGTAAATGGTTCCTCTACCTTCAGTCAGGTTGCCCCATCTGAAACTATCTACAAGCTATGCCCACTACTCTACCCAGTGGGTAGACTTGTGACCAAATACATCATTAATTATTCTCAGGAGCTTTAAACTTAGGGCTATTTTTATGCACAAATAGTAATGCATAAGCTGGGTCTTTCCTTCCTGAATGCCTTCTCTGAACATCTGATCATTCCCATTATTTAAATTATCATCCTCTTAGAGCCCTCTCTGAAGGTACAGGGCTGTATATGTAATTGCCTATCAGATACTGCAACCCCAACACACAAATCTGTATTGCTAGCCCTGTGTTCATCCTCCCTCACCCCCAAATACCTTTTCCACATTTATTTGTGCTGCCATCAGTTTGGTTACAGGAGCCACCATTCCCTGGCCCCAACTCCAACATCAGACTGGTGCTGTTGGCAGACTGACAGCTCTAGCTTCCATCCATCCCTCTGCATTCTTAAGGACCTCACTGCCTACAATTATGTCAGTGTTGCCATCATGACAAGTTCCAATTATTTCTGGGTACATTTTTTGCTTTGTTTTTTGGATATACTGTCACTGTCCTAGGGGCTATTCTCAAGGTCACCTTGGCCCTGGCTTTCATAGGTTCCCTATTTCTTTAAGAAGAAAGTAAGAATGGCATGCAATGCCCCACTGGGCTTGTTCCTGGCCTGCTGATGAAGCCCTGTGTCCTGCAGTAACTGCCTTGAGTGTGTGCTCTCAATATATCCTACTTTACGGAGTCCCCAAATGCACCCTGCGATTTCATCCTAGTGGAACTTCACACAGTTTTTCATAACTCCAGCAACCACTATGTCCTTCTAAACCCAACTCAGACATCACCTTTCCCATGCACCCCTTTCAGACCCAGGTGGTCTCTGTTTCCTTGTAAGGACTGTGCATGGTTCTGTTGTTGAACATCCACCTTTTACTGCAAGTCATCTATTTGCATGTCTGTCTTTGCTTCTAGACTAGCAACTCCTGATGTGGCTCCCCAGCCCAACGGTATCAGCACAGACTACTTGCAAATGCAAATTCTCAGGCCCCATTTTGGACTGAATCAGACAGTCTGCGATGGGAGCCCTGCAATACATTTTAACAAACAACCCAGAGAAGTGTGATGCACAGTGAGGTGTTAGAACCATCATCCTGGACCAGTCAGGGCAATTAGACTCAACTGAGAGGTTTTCAAAGATCTTGACCCAACTAAAAGGCTTTGATAATGGAACCCAGGTGTCAATATTCATAACACCACAGGGGAATTACAATATGAAACCAAAGTTGAAAACCTCTGACCTAGTTCCTTTCTCCTAAAATACAATCTCCACATGAGTATCTGAAGCATTACTTGAGAACTTGTTAGAAATGCATAATTTCAGGTTCTATATCAGACATACTAAACCAGAATCTGCAATTTAACAAGAATGCAAGGTCATTTGAGTGCACATTGAAATTTGGGAATTTGAGAAGCACTATCTTATCACAGCCCTTAGCAAAGTGCTTGATAAATACCACAAAAGTAATAAAAATAACTATTGTGATTCTCATGGATTTGGAAAATAGTATGTAAATTTATGGCAAGTGAAATATTAAGTTAACTATAAAGATTTATTCATTAGGTCATTTACTCCAAAAAGTTCAGTAAGTGATTATTACATGCTGCATGTACTTTTATATTCAAAAGAGATGATAGTAAAGAAAAAAGACCCAGCCCTCAAAGACAGCAGGAAAGACAGACATTAAACACATAACTAATTAAAAATATACCTTAATGAATGCTATAAAAGGGAATTGACCAATGTCATCAGCACATGTTACATTCACTTTTCTTTGTCTCAGTTGAGTGGACATTACTGCTCTGAGCTCCTTCCGAGGTAGGGTGGAAACTTATCAGAGAAAATCAGTGATTATGGTCAAGGGACCTAGATGAATTTGGGTATAAGGCATTGACTTGATTTGGGTTCCCCTCAAACAGACTCTGAACAAGAACATGGGTGAAGATAGATTACGTGTGAAGAAATTTCATGAAACACAAATGAGATGGAGAAGAGAAATGAGAAAAGCCAAGAAGAGGGACACCAGGGAGAGAACGGAGCTCACTGGGGACCCTCTGGGAACAAGCTTGGACACACTTCAGAAGCATCTCTTAGGCACCTTAGGAAGCAGAAATATTTATCCATCTATTATATTCCTCACAGATTGAAAGCACTCAGGAACATTAACTCCTCCATACTCCTAGGTCTTATCTTCAAGCAGTTGAGCTACTTCACTGGAAAGTGGATCCTGAAATGTAGCAGTGCCACCTGGGGACCTGTAAGAAATGCTAATTCTCAGGACCCATCTGAGGCCCACTAAATCAGAATCTCTGGGGGTGGATCCATCAGTCTATGTTAAACAGCCTTGCCCGGGATTGTGATGCCCACTGAAGTTTGAGAACCCTCATAATCAGAATACTCTAGGCAGAAAAGAAGGCATCCCAGGGCTTGAGTAGTGAGGCTGAGATGTTCTGAGATGCACCAGGTGAATCCAGATGAGTGACAGGGCCGCAGGACTGGTCCTCAACTGCACCCGCCGCAGTTTGTTTTCACGCATGTATTCTAGGTTTTTCATCTCTTCACCATGAAGGTTTTTAAGCCTTTACACCTTGCCTGGTACTAAACTCAGGGCTCAGAACATTAAGAAATAAGACACACAGGCTCCACCCTTATGAATTTGTACTCTATTGGGGAACACGGTAGTACATGATCTGATCAGAGGAGTGAAAGCTCCCTGAATTTAGTAACCTTCATTGTCCACCCATATCACCCAGGAGTTGTGCTGAACTATAATTAATTGAGAAGATTTCAGGTATTAGTCCAAGAACCACACTTTGAATAGCAAGACCTTAGAGGAAATTTAAAGTGAGAGCTGAATGATAAATAACAGATGGCCAGGTTACAAATAGGTTGACCAACTGTTATTTGTTGCTCAGGACTGAAGGTTTTCTTGGGAAATAGGATGTAAGGGTCAAACTGAACTGGTTAGTCAACGGGAAGAAAGAGTGAACAGATGAGAGAGTAAGCCAAGAATTCATGAAGTACCTGAAGGTGTAGTGTGGTCCCAATGTTTATGTCCGCCTAAAATTCATGTGCCAAAATCCTCGCCATCTTCAAGGAACACAGTAATTCTCCAGAAATGCATCCCAATTTAAAGAAATTTCATGAAATTCCTAGAGAATTAAAAATTATGATCCTAAGTATACTTAATGGGATTCTAGAGAATACAGATTGACAATACAATGAAATGAGTAAAACGCTGCATTACATAAATGAGAAATTCAAGAATGAGACAGAAACCACTCAAAAGAATCAAGCAAAAATCTTGGAGCTGAAAACTTTAATTGGTGAAAGAAAAAACACAATTCAGAGATTTTACAACAGACTACAGCAAACAGAAGAAAGAATTTTTCAAAGTTGAGGATCACTGTTTTGAAATAAACCAACTAAAAAAAAGACAAAAGAAGAAAGCCTATTAGACACAACTAAGCAAACAAAATTTGCATTATAGGATTTACAGAAGAAAAAAAGGAGAAAGTCATTGAAAAGATCTTTAACCAAATAATAAACTAAAAATTGTTGAAGTCTAAAAACAGATATGGATATCTAGATCAAAAAGACTGAAATGATCCCAACTAGATTAATCTAAAACTGAGTTTCACTTAGGCATATTATACTCAAAATGTCAAAAGTATATAACAAAGATAATTCTAAAACAGGAGAAAAACATTGAGTCACAAATACTCAAACTTCTATCAGATTAATAGCAAATTTCTCAACAGAAACCTTATATACCAAAAGAGAATGGGTTGATGTATTCAAAGTTCTTAAAGAAAAAGAAAAACAAAAACTCAGCAATCAAGAATACTATCGGTAGCAAAACTATCCTTTAGAAATAAAGGAGAAAAAAAGTTTTTCCCAAACAGAAACTGAAGAAATTTACCACTATCAGAGTAATCCTACAAGAAACATTTAAGGGACTACTACACATTAGAAGAAACATTTAAGAGATTAGATACACAAGGATAACTACCATCATGAAAACACAAATGTATAAAACTCACTGTATTGGTTTGATCCTGTGTGCCCCCAAGGCCTAAGGTATCATGGATGGGGCTGAGTCTGGCATTTGTGATTGGTTTGTTGTCTAAGACTGGGATTGGTGATGTGAGTGTTGCACCTGCCCAGGGGTAGGGCCAACTTACAGTGTAAGGGTGAGGGGAAGGCATGTATGCCCTCTCTCTCACTGGTCCACCTTGCTGTTTGGCAGCTGCCATGAATGGTTGCCCTGCTGTGCCATGCTTCCTTAGAGCCAACTAAGGATGGACTGAAACCCCCCAGAACTGTAAGAAATAAAACTTTCTTTCCCTAATTTTGGGCATCAGATATTTTGTCTCAGCAATGAGAGAAGAAGTAACTAAGACATGCACGAATTGAACAAATACACAAAATAGAAACAAGACAATCAAACCTTAATATGACTAAAAACTACCAAGCAAGGTTCAATAAGATTACCAAAAAATAAAGAATATACAAAAAGATCAAAGAACGATTAAAATGACAAAAGGAACTTAATGTTTGTCAAAAAACTTGACTGTAAACAGACTAACTTCACCAAGTTAAAGGACATAAACTGATTGAATGGATTGAAAACAAGATCCAACTATATGCTGCCTATAAGAAACTTACTTCAATAGTAAATATATACATAGAATAAAAATAGTGTTGTAAAAAAACAAGCTATGTAAATGGATATGAATAATGAGCAGGAGTAATTATACTTATATTACATGAAACAGATGTTTAAAACATTAAAGATAAGTCAAGGTAATTATATATTGATAAACTGATCGATTCGGCAAGAAGATATAACAATTGTAAATGTATGTTCCTCCAAGACTGGAATACCTCAAAGTATAAAAGAAAAGTTACTAAAATAAAACAAAGAGAAAGGGTTGTTGTTGTTTGTTTGTTTGTTTGTTTTTTAGAAGAGAAAGTTCTAATACAATCATGGTGGGGGACATCAACACTCACCTTTCAGCAACTGAAAGATCATACAGATGGAAAATAAAAAAATATATACCAGAGTTGAAAAATACTACAGAGCAAGTCCAGAGGCCAAGATCATCCCTAACCCAGCACAAATCCTACTGAAACTTGGCAGGACTACACAGCACATTTCTGTGATCTGACTTGGACACTTCCATAGAAATGTGGACAGCAGAGAAATTTTATCGTTTTTCCTTTTCTTTGGTCTTCCTTTTTCCATCCAGTTGTGTTTTTGTTGTTGTTAGCTCTTTTTGTTTTGTTTTGTTTTGTTTATTCAATATTTAGACTTCTTACCTTTCTTTCTGTTTTATTCTATTCCTCTTTCCGTCTTTCCTCAACTATCCCTTTTGATTTTGTGATAATTTCATGTGAGTGAACACTGTCTCTTTTCTTTTCAGTTCACTTCAATATTCTTTTGATTTCTCTTCCATTCTTTGTCACTTGTGTTCTTCTTCAGTTTCCCAAAACATGTGTGACCAATCCTCTGGGCTTGCTTATACTATATTTGCCCTCATTCATCTCTCTGTTTTGTCCACTATTCCTCTTAATCCCCCTCCCGCACCCCAGGGTAAAATCACTCTAAGGGGAAATTCATTGCATATAAGTTCATGGTATATATTGCACTTTGTTATATAATTGTAGAACCTATTCCTATGATTAAAGATGCCAAATTAATAGTTACCACAATTTGTCAGTTGCTACTTTGAGCTTGATGCTATTGTTATTGCTAACTATGCTACTTTAGCCAGGATGTTATGCATGTTCTAATCAATTTTTCACCCTTGTATAACAACATTGTGGTTGTCTAGAGTCATAAACATCACCATAGTTCATTACCAAAGGGGTGCCGAGCCAAGTAGCAACTTCTCAACCTAAATAAATTGAGAATGTAGGTTCTTGGGATAAACACAAAGACCAAGACCCAACTACATCTAGAAGACAACTCTGAGGAATAGATATTTCCTAGGGAAGTCATGATACTAGTGATAAAGCTATCAACCATAAGAAATCTAGAAGCATCAACACAAAAAACAAAATAGAAAAATAGAAAATAAAAAATGATAAGACACACAAACAAAATGCAACACCAGCCCACCTAGGTTGAGTCCAGAACACAATGAGATAGAGGAAATTGAAAGTCACACACTGGAAATTGTGAAATGATAGCATCATAAGTGAAAAAACAAATGGATGAGGCTACAGAAAAAATAATCTCTCAGAAAAAAATGATTAAACTGAAAGACATTAGAATAGATACAGATTTTTAAAAAACAGAGCAATGGTCAAAGTGGGAAATAAGTGCAATTCACGGAACAGATCCAAAGAGAAATCCAGGAGATTAAAAATTTCATTGAAAGTATATACAACAGATTGAACAAAGGTGGGGAATGTCAGATCTACAAAATAGAATTGTGGCTGGCAACCATGAAAAAAAGATCTGTTAAAAATAGCAAGGAACCATGAAAACTCAATCCAACAGCTGCAAGATGAGGCAAAGAAGAACAACATAAAATTGGACAGAGTCAATAAGAAAGGAGATATTGCAAATACCAGTAAAAAAATCTCTTCACATAAATTATGACAGAAAACATCCCAAACATGGATAAAAAATTTGATATACAAATAGGTGAAGCATATAAAACTCCAAATAGTCATTACCAAAATAAATCTACACCAAGAAGTATAATAACCAACACTTTAGAAACTCAGAAGAAGAACAGAATATTTAAAGCAGTTATAGAAAATAAACAAATCACCAATAAAGAAAAACCCATAAGAATGATAGGAGATTTCTCAACACAAACCTTGAAATCAAGGAGAGCTTGGTGAGGTACTTCATGCCCTGAAAAAAAAAAAAAACCCAATCCAGATTGATGTACCCCACATACTATCTTTCAAAATCAATGGAAAAATAAGATATTTCCATGACAAATAATAATTAAATTCATGACCACCAAGCCTATCCCCCAAAATGCACTGCAGGATATTTTAGAAAGAGGTAATGAAGATCTCAATTTCAAGAACAGTGATGGAAAAAATTCACCAGGCAGGTTAAGCAATCAAATAGTGGGGAAAGATAGTGGAACATCAACAGGAAAATAATATGAGAAGGATATTAAACATGTCAGTTATAACCATCAATGTAAATGGTCTCAATTTATCAATCAAAATTTAAAAAACTGGCAGAAAGAATAAAGAAGAAAGATCCAACAATGTGGTGCATAGAAGAAACACATTTAACTCAAAAAGAAACTCACAGACTAAAAGTGGAAGGATGAAAAACAATAATCCATGTGACAGGAACCTAGAAAAATGCAAGAATATATATTCTAAATGTGGAAAATGTGAACTTCAAGCCAAGACTTTTCAAAAGAGACAAAGAACATCACTTCACAGTTGTTAAGTGAAAACTCCAAAAAGAAGAGATAGCAATCATAAGTATATATGCACAAAATACTGGTGTGGCCAACTACAAAATAACAAATACTAACTCGCATGAAAAATCAAATAAACATTAACACAGTTGTAATGGATGACTTAATTCCCCACTGTCACAAATAGATAAGTCAACTTGACAAAAAAATCAACAAAGAAATATCAGAACTAAACCAATGGAGTTAGTAGATATCTATAGTGCTCCACCCTACACAAAAATACACATTCTTCTCAGCTGTGCATGGAACATTCCCTGAAACAGACCACATACTAACCCAAAAAACATACTTAAGTAAATGCAGAGGAGTTGAAATTACCCCATGCATATTATCTGAGTATACTGAAATGAAAATGGAAGTCAATTGCAAAAGACACCACAAAAACCACATAAACTCCTAATATCCTCCTGAACAATCAACGGGTCACAGATGAAATTAAATAAGAAATTAAACAGTATGTACAATTAAATGATAATATGGATATAACATATCAGAATTTATGGCACACAATGAAAGCAGTCTTAAGAGGGAATCTATAGCAGTGAATTCTCACATCAGGAAAACATAGCAAGGTCAAATACACAACTTAATGTTGAACATCAAACTTCTAGAAAAAGAACAAATCAAACAAAAAGTTCATACAAGGGAGAAAATTATAAAGAACAGAAATTAATGCAATTGTGACTAAGAAAATACAAAGAATCAATGAATCGAAGAGTTGGTTCTTTGAAAGATTAAATGAAATTGATAAACCTTAGCCAACCTTAAGAAAAAGATGAAAGAAAAGACTCAAATTCATGCAATTAGGAATGAAAAGGGTGAAATCACAATGAACACTGCAGAAATTCAGAAGATCTTACCTACTTTGAGAACCTGTACCTTAATACGATGGAAAACAGAAGAAATGGATGGATTCCTAGATCAAGAAGATAGAAAATTTCTAAATGTGGACAATGAAATGTCAGTGTCAGTCAATGAAATTAAAATGTAATTAAAAACTTAACAACAAAGAAAAGCCCAGGTCCTGATGGATTCACTGTCAAATTCAACAAGAAATTTGGAGAAGAGCTAATACTACTAATGATGAAACACTTTAATGAAACTGAAAAGCAAGAAATACTCTCAAAATCATTCTTGGTTACAAGTATTACCCTGATAACAAAACCAGAGAAAGGCCCAACCAGAAAAGAAAACTACAGACCAAACTCCCCAATGAACATAAGACAGAAAAATCCTAAATAAGATAGTGGGAAACAGAACACAACAAATCATCAAGAATATTATATACCACGACCAAATACGTTTCATCCCAGGGATGCAGGGATGGATCAAGCAAGTCAATAAATGCAATATACTACATTGACAGACCCAAAGACAAAAATAACTTGATCATCTCAATAACGCAGAAAAAGCATTTGACATCTCCAACACACATTCATGAGAAAAAAAAAAACCTACAGAAAATTGGAATAGATGGTCTTTATCTTGATCTGATAAAAGCCATCTATGACAAACTGACACCCAACATCATACTAAATGGCCAAAAATTGAAAACTTTCAGTCTACAATCAAAAACAAGATAAGGATGCTAACTATCACCACTCCTATTCAATATAGTTATGGAAACATTAGCCAGAGCAATTAGACAAGAAAATGAAATAAAAAGAATAGGAAACGAAGAAGTTAAATTATTATTATTTGCAGATGACACAATACATAAAAGATCCCAAAAATTCCACCAAAAGACTTTTAAATTTAATGACCAAATTCAGTAGTGTAGCTAGATGCAAAGTCAACATTAAAAAATCAATAGTATCCCTGTACACAAACAACAAATTCATTGAGAGAAAAATTAGGGAAACCACACCTTTCACAATAGCATTGAAAGAAAGAAAGAAAAAAGAGACACACAGACTGACAGACTTAGAAATCATTCTAACAAAGAAAGTAAAAGATCTATACATTGAAAATTACAATATTTTGAAAAAGGAGACTGCTACGGTTTATACATTGTGTCAACTTGAGAAGTCTAGCAGCTTAAGTAAGTAACTCAGCAGCTCTACCTCCTGGGGTATAGAGCACAATTACCTGGTCATTGTTACAATTTGAGAAGGTCAGAAGTTTAACTGAGAGAGTCAGCAGGGAGCCAGGGGTCTTACTTTGTAAACATCCTCATCCTGTGCAAAGGAAGGCAAGGGTATTTGTGAAGCTACACCCACCCTGGGAGGGGGGTGTCCTGGGTAGTATATAAAG
>RJWM01044829.1:0-13150 GCA_004363535.1 Dasyprocta punctata | reverse complement strand
TTTTTTTTTTTGAGACAAGGTCTCACTGTGTAGTTCAGACAGGCCTTGAGTTCACTATGCAGCCCAGGCTGGCCTCCGTGATCCTTCTGCCTCAGACTGCCAAGTGCTTGGATTGCAGGTGTGTGCCACCGTGCCTGGTTCCCTTGGCATTTTTAAATACTTCTAGAACCTCAGTAATTCGAATATTTACTGTGTTTTAAAGTTTTTCTTTATCAGTATATGTTTTTAGCATATAATACTTATTTTTTGTGTGTGGAATTGGTATGTACGTGAGACATTTTATTTTTTTAATTTTTTTGTGCCACCAAGTATTGAACTCACAACCTTGTATCTGCCAGGCACTTAAGCCACTAAGCCAAACTCCTGGCCCTAGTTTTTTTCAGACAGGTTGGCACTATGTAGTTCAGGCCGGCCTTGCGCTCACGTTGTAACCCAAGCCAGCCTCAAACTCACTACACTCCTCTTATCTCAGCCTCCCGAGTGCTGGTATTAAAGGTGTGCACCACCATACCCAGTACACAAGACATTTTAATTCCTTTCTCATCCCTTTCTCCAACTTTCCTCCACCTTTCATCTCTTTATCTACTCCCCATTTAAGAAAGAGCTATATTTCTACTTCTTATCATCTATTTTTTACTTTGTGCTTTATTTATAATTTGGGTTTCTCAGAAAACCATGCGATATTTAAACTGTGCATCTGATTTATTTCACTTAATGTTATGGTCTCATGGTTCTTCATTCGGTGTAAATACCACATTTTCTTTATCAGTTCATCTGTTAATGGACATACACGCTGTTTCCAAGATTTAGCTAGTATGAATTGTGCTGTTATAAACATGATGATGCATATATCAATGTAATGTGATGCCTTTAATTCTTTCAATTAGATATCTAGAAGGGCAATAACTGGGTCAAATGGAATTTCTATTTTTGGTTTTATGAAGAATCTCCATACTGATTTCCATAGTACTTATATTAGTAAACATTCTTTCCAATAATGTACAAGGGTTCCTTTTTCTCTCAGCCTCACCAACACTTAGTATTTAATTTCTTGATGATGGCCATCCTTTCTGAGGTAAAATGAAGTCTCATTTTAATTTGCATTTCTTTGATGACCAGTGGTGTTGAGCATTTTTTCATGTATTTGTTGGGAATTTGTGCTTGTTTTTCTGTGAAGTGTCCTGTAATTTCAGTTACCCATTTTTTGATTGGATGTTTTATTTAAGAAGAGTCTTTTTTTTTTTTTTTTAGATGTTAGTCCTGTATGTGAGGAATAGCTGGCAAAAATATTATCCCAGTATGTAGGTTTTCTTTTTACTCTGTTGGTTGTTTTTTTTGCTGTGCAGAGCTTTTTAATTTGATACGACCCCATTTACTGTTTTTCAGTACCATCTCCTGTGCAACTAGGTACTGTCCAGAAAGTCCTTGCCTACCTGTGACTGCAAGAGTTTTACCTATTGTATCTTTCAGCAGATTCTTTCTGTTTTAACCTTTAGTTCTTTGATCCATTTTGATTTTTATTTAGTACATGGTGAGAGGTATGGGTCAAGGTTCAGTCTTCTGCATGTGAATAGCTAGTTTTCTCAACCTCATTTATTGAAGAGAGGCTATCTTTCTTCCAGTGTGTATTTGGCCCCATTGTCAAGATCAAATAATTGAACCTTGTTTGTTCCATTAATCCTCATGTCTTTTTTGGTGCCACTACGATGCTGTTTTCAATTTTGTATCTTTATAATAATTTCATGTCCAGGACCATGATGCCTCCTACTTTGCTACTATTACTCAGAATTTCTCTTGCTATTCTACATCTCTGCTGTTTCCAGTGAATTTTAGGATTGGTTTCTATAGCTGTGTAAAGAATGCTATTGGCATTTTGATTGAGATTTTGTTAAATCTGTACATAAATTTTGGAATTCTTGCCATTTTGGCTATATTGGTTCTCCCTATCCAGGAATAGAGAATATCTTTTCATTTTCTGATGTCCTCTTCAGTTTCCTTTTAAGAGCATTGTAATTTTCATTATGGAAATTTTTCACTTCCTTAGGTTAATTTCCTAAGTATTTAAATTTTCTTGGTGCTGTTATGAATGGTATTTTTTTCCTAGTTTCTTTTTCAGTGCATTCATGTACAGCAGCATTATTGATTTTTGTGTGTTGATTCTGTATCCTGTTACATTACTGAATTTTGTTATTAATTCTAGGAGACTTGGTGGATTTTGTTTTGAGTTTTCAATATAGAGAATCATGTCATCTGCAAATAATGATAATTTGGCTTCTTCCTTTCCTATATGTACCCATTTTATTCCATTTTTGTGTCTAATTGCTCTTACTAATCTTTGAAGTACTGTGTTGAACAGGAATGGTGATAGCAGGCATACTTGTCTTATTCCTAATTTTAGAGAGATAGCTTTTGGATTTTCTCCATTTAACCTCTAAGGACTACTTTCATTGTGTCCCATAAGCTCTGGCATGTTATACTGGCCTTATCATTTAGTTCTAGAAACTGTCTTACTTCATCTGTAACTCATTGATTATTTAAAAGTGTATTGTTTGTTTCCATAGGTTTGCACAATTTCTGTGTTTCTTTTGTTGATTTCTAGTTTCACTGCACTATGAAGATATGTATGGTATAACTTCAGGTTTTCATATTTATTTGAACTTGTTTTATTGGCTAGTTAAGTGGTTCATTTTGGAGAAACTTCTCTGTGCTTCTGAGATGTTTACTCTGTTGTTAGAAGGAGTATTTTTTTTTTTTTTTTTTTTTTTTTTTTTTTTTTTTTTTTTTTTTTTTTTTTTTTTTTTTTTTTTTTTTTTTTTTGAAGGGGTTTTTTTTTTTTTTTTTTTTTTTTTTTTTTGCGGTACTGGGGATTGAACTCACAACCTCGCGCCTGCCAGGGCAGGCGCTTAAGCCATTGAACCAAACTTCCAGCCCTGTTTACTCTGTTGTTGAGTGGAACACTGTGTAGATACCTATTAAGTCCATTTGCTTGAAGGCTTTTTTTAACCCTGATATTTCTTTGTTGATTTTTTTTGTCTAGTTGATCTATTTGTGTTAGTGGGATATTGAGATCTCCCACTATAATTCTGTTTATGTTTCTGTGGTCTTTTATGTCCAGTCGTACTTGTTTTATGAAGTTGCATATAGTGTTATTTGGTTCACAGATGTTAATTATTATCTCTTCCTGTTGGATTATTTACTCAACCAAATGTAGTGACCTTCTTTGCCTCTTTTGATCAGTTTGGCGTGACGTCCTCTTTCTGTGAATATGGGATAGCTGTATAAGATAAGATGATATAACATCAAATATTAAAATGACAATTTTATCAGATTTATTCAATACAAGAGTCCGCTGGTTGAAATGACACCTGCCAGAGTGACACTCAGGATAGTCAGTACATAAATGTTAGGGTTTATACATTGTGTCACCTTGAGTCTAGAAGCTTAATTAAGTAACTCAGCAGCTCTACATCCTGGGGTGTAGAATACAAGCAGTTATCAGGTCACTGTGTCAATTTGAGAAGCTCGGAAGTTTAGCAGGTAGCCAGGGGTCTTACTTGGTAAACATCCTCATCCTGTGCAAAAGAAGGCAAGGATGTTTGTGAATGCTACACCCACCCTGGGGAGGGGGTGTCCTGTGCACTATATAAGGGAGGAGAAGAAGTTTGCTCTTGTCCCCCGCTTTTACTCTGTCTGCTTTTGCTGTGCTGCTGCCTTGAAGTGTTGTTCCTGTGCCATGCCACCCTGCCTTGGAGCCAGCTAATTGTGGACTGAAACCTCCAAAAACTGTAAGCTAAATAAACCTTTCCTTCCCTAGTTTGTGTGTCAGGTGTTTTGTCTCAGCAACAAGTAAAAAGTAACCAAGACAATAAACAAACACTCTGCCTGAATAATCTTTGGTAAACTGTTAAGTAGTTTAGGTATGTCTCATTAACTGATCACTAACAACAGCCCTGTCTTCTAGTTCTGTCACCCTGTCCTTACATTGTTTACTTCTACTGCCTGTATTTTCAATAGAATTTTTAATCTCTTCAATTTCGAGCCTTTCTGTGTACTCTTAATTCTTTTCTGTGTTGGCCATTCATGTTTTGTATCACTTTGTTTAGCTCTACTGGATTTTTGTTCATGTCTTCTTCAGATTCACTCATCATTTTGTTTATTTGGCCCAATGTCTCTTTTCTTTTGTCTTCCATAAGGTTGGCAAATGTCTTGTCATATTGATCTGTTTTGTTACCTCCTGTGGGGAGTGGCTGAAGCTGGAGATTGATCACATGTGCAGAGCACCTGAAGCAAGCCATGTGAACAAGCTGTTTCAGATTTGAGAACATGAGGCGCCCTAGGCAGAGGGGTTTCAGCTAACAGTATTCTCCCAATTCCTTTACCTGACCTCAGCTTTCTGTATTCTGATTCTTGTCTTCAATTTTTCGTCCTCTGCTGTTCTTCACCTGTGCTGCACTGGATGCAGCAGTCTCCCCCTAATTCAGGGGTGTGTGACATTTGTTTCTTTCCTTTCTGTATATACCCCTGGATCAGTTTTGGGGGAGTTACAAGTTTTTGGAGGTACTTTTGTTGGCTTGTCTTTTCATGTTTCTATTTGTGTGCATGCGTGTGTGTGTAGGTTTGTGGATTGACTGTAGTGGAAAGCTTTTTATCTAGTACAGAGACCTCTTTAGTTAATATCTGTTTTTCAGTGGTGTCCTCTGGGCCTACCTCACTATTAACCTTTGTCTCTGTCCCAGGATCCAGCCATATCCGTTTACCTGGGAGGGAAGCTTGCAGCATGTTTACCTCAGGACCCAGTTCTCTAGGAAGTGGCCACAGTATTTTTATTGACCCCACCCAAGGCAATCCAGATATTGACATGCCAAGAAAACCAATTAATAGTAACAGCTTGGCTACTGTAATAAAATCAGCTGCAATTATAACATCAAATAAAAACTGAATATTGACAAACTGTAAGGACCAGTAGTGTATCACTTTATCCATAGAAAAGAGAATAATTATGATATGAAAAGTATAACAAACCAAACTATTAGTATCCTACAGTAAATATCTATAAAATGGAAGAACTTTACCTCTACTAACAATAGAACAGTATTCTACAGCAGTTGTATAAAGTTCTCTAAAGAGTCATACAACTTAATAGTTACATAAGGAAGAGTAAAACGTATAGGGAAACAGAAAATGAAAAACCAAACTTTGAAAAATAAATAGGATTTGAGAAGGAGGTGAAAAATGTGAAGTGGGGATCCTGTTGAGAAGTAGAAGAAAATTAATTGTATTAAATAACAGTCACAGCAAAGAATGAACAAGAGAAGAACAAAAAAGAGCAAAGTATTGGAAATAAAAGATAGATGGAAGACAAAAAAGTTAAAACAAAAAAGAAAAGGAGAAAAAAGAAACTAAACACGGAAACGGCCCTCAAAAAATCTGATGAAAAGAAGAAAATAATTTAAAAAAATAAAAATAAAAAAAGGATTGAGTAAAAAGATAAAAGTTTCTGGGTTTTTTTTTATTTATGAGAAAAAAGACACATATAAGAAAGACAAAAAGGAAAAGAGACAAACAAATGACAACAGCAAATTCAATACAATAACATAGGTTTACAAAAGTAGGTGATAGGAACTTGACAATGGTTGCAATATTGCATATCATTACCTTCAAGAGAATTGTTGAGATTAACAGATATAGACATGTAAAATTGATCTAATCATATGAGTATTAACTGTGCTTTTTCAATAACTAATGCATTTAGTAGTATAGTCATTTTAGTTATCTAGTGTATACAAACAGACAAATTTGTATCTTTTTCCTTTTCCCTTCCTTCTCTCCTCCTTCTCCCATCCCAATAACTTTTGCTCTTTGAGCAGTTTCTTACCCTTACACAGTATTTATTGTAGATTTTGAATCGTACATAATTTTTTGATTTCTTACACTAGGGAGACAATACGGTATTTACACATGTGATTTGATTTATTTCACTTACGCGTATGGTCTAAAGTTGTGTCCATTTACTTATAAAAGTCTTGATGCAATCTTTCTTGATAGTTGAGTAGTACTCCATTGTATAAAAATACCACATCTTTTTTATCCATTCCTTGATTGATGCACACTTGGGTTGTTTCCAAGATTTGGCTATTACAAATTGTGTTGCTATAAACATGGGTGCACAAATATCACTGTGGGATGATGTTTTCAATTCTGGGAAAATGCCTGTAAGCAGGATACCTGGCTCAAGTGGGATCTCTAATCCTAGCTTCTTGAGGAATCTCCACACTGACTTCCACAGTGGTTGCACCAGTCTACACTCCCACCAACAGTGGAGAAGAGTTCCTTTATCCCCACAGTCCCTCCAGCATTTGTTATTGGCTGATTTTTTAATCTTGGCCATTCTTTCTGGGATGAGATAAAATCTCAGTGTTGTTTTCATTTGCATTTCCCAAATGACCATTGATGTTGAACATTTTTTCTTGTATTTATTTGCCATTTGTATTTCTTGCTCTGAGAAGTGTGTATTCATCTAAGATGCCCATTTGTGGATTGGGTCCTTGAATTTCAGAGGCCTGATTTTTTAAAATTCTTTATATGTTTTAGATAGAAGTCCTTTGTCTAAGGGACAGTTGGCTAAGATATTTTCCCAGTTCGTGGGTTTTCTTTTCACTCTGTTGGAGGTTTCCTTTGACATGCAAAAACTTTTTAGTAAAATGAGATCCCAGTTGTTGATTCTGGAAAGTATTTCCCATACAGTTTCATTTTTCTTCATGAACTCTCTGCCTACTCCTATATTGTCAAGATTTTTACCTATTTTTTCTTCCAGCAAATTTAATGTCTCTGTTTTTTGTTTTTTGTTTTTTGTTTTTCCTGGCACTGGGGATTGAACTCACAACCTTGCACCTGACAGACAGGCGCTTAAGTCACTGAGCCAAACTCCCAGCCCTAGTTTTTTGAGGCAGGGTCGCACTGTGTAGCTCAAGCCGGTCTTGCACTCGCATTGTAGCCCAAGCTGGCCTCGAACTCACAACACTTTGCCTACCTCAGCCTCCCGAGTGCTGGGATTAAAGGTGTGTGCCACCACACCCGGTGAATGTCTCTGGTTTAATATTCAGATCTTTGATTCATTTTGACTTTAGTGCATGGTGATAGACATGAATCTAGTTTTAGTTTTCGGCCTATGGAAAGCCAGTTTTTCCAGCACCATTTGTTAAAGAGGCTGTCTTTCTTCCAATGTACATGTTTGGCCCCTTTGTCAAGGATGAGGTGACTGAGTGTGTTTGTAGTTGTGGCCGTATCTTCTGATCTATTCCATTGATCTTCAGGTCTGTTTTGATTCCAGTACCATGCTGATTTGATCACAGTAGTTTTGTAATATAGTTTCAAGTCAGGGATTGTGATGCCTCCGGCCTTACCTTTGTTGCCCAGAATTGCCATTGCTATTATAGGTCTCTTCTGGTTCCAGATGAATTTCAGGGATGATTTCTTCAGCTCTGTGAGGTGTGCAAATGGTATTTTGATTGGAATTGTATTAAATCTGTATAACAATTTTGAGAGAATGGCCATTTTTACAATGTTTGTTCTTCCTATCCATGAACAGGGAATATCTTTCCATTTTCTGAAATCCTCTTCGATTTCCTTTTTCAGAGTAATGTAATTTTCACTGTATAGATCTTTTACTTCCTTTGTTAGACTGATTCCTAAGTATTTCATTTTTTTGGATGTTATAGTGAAGGGTGTGGTTTCCCTTATTTCTCTCTCAGTGACTTTGTTGTTCATTTACAAGTATGCTATTGATTTTTGAGTATTGAGCTTGTATCCAGCTACCTTACTGAATTTGGTTATTATATCTAGAAGTCTTTCAATGGATTTTTGTGGGTCTTCTATGTAGACTATCATATCATCTGCAAATAATGATAATTTAACTTCTTCTTTCCTATCCTTATTCCTTTTATTTTTCTCTCTTGTCTAATTGCTCTGGCTAATACTTCCAGAACTATATTGACTAGGAGTGATGATAATGGACATCCTTGTCTTGTTCCTGATTTTAGGTTGAAAGCTTTCAGTTTTTATCCATTTAGAATGATGTTGGCTGTTGGCTTACGATATATGGCTTTTATCAGGTTGAGGTAGAGACCATCTATTCTGATTTTCTTTTTTTTATTTTTATTTTTTTAATTTGTTTTTTTTTAAATTTTATTTTAAAGATAGTAAAATCCAACAAAAAATAACAGAACAATCAAAACAAAGCAGTAAAACTGGCATAGAACTTCAAAGAGATACTATGAAAATAATAGCTACTATATTGTATCTTGTTACTTTCAGAATAGTTGATCATTGCATCAGGCTTAGCAAAAACAAACCAAAAACAACACAGTAAAACCAATATAAACAGGATATGAAATGAAGAAAAAAAAAAGAAATGAAAATTAAAATTAAGCAAAGCAATGAGAACAGTATTGGGGCTCAAAGACAAGACAGAGGACAATCCCACACACTGCACAATGTCATCTACCCAAGAAATGCTCAGACTGTGGGCACCAGGCCTGCAAAATAACCTAACAATACAAGCATTTAGTTGCTTTACATACCTTAGTTGCTATGAACTTAGCAGGTCCTCTGAGCAAGCAGGTTGCTTACGGAGGGAGAAGGGTGGGGGGAAAGGTGCTTGATTCCTAGCCCGCGTGCTGGTAGGACTATGGGACACACATCTCGTTTTCTCCCTGGGGTCTGTGGAGTCGCACACACTCACCAGGGAGGCAGGCAGGGCTTCTTCTGGTTGCTGTCTCTCGGCCCAACATGGAGGGTTCTCAAAAGGCACATCATTCTCTCCCTGGGGTCCGCGGAGTCATGCACACTCACCAGGGAGACAGACGGGGTTTCTTCTGGTTGCTGCCTCTTGGCCCAACATGGAGGGTTCTCAAAAGGCACATTGTTCTCTCCCTGGGGTCCACGTGGTCATGCACACTCACCAGGGAGGCAGGTGGGGCTTCTTCTGGTTGCTGCCTCTTGGCCCAACATGGAGGGTTCTCAAAAGGCACGTCGTTCTCTCCCCGGGGTCTGCAGAGTCTCGCACACTCACCAGGGAGTCAGGGAGTGTTTCTTCTGGTTGCTGCCTCTCGGCCCAACAGGGAGGGTTCTCAAAAGGCACATCGTTCTCTCCTTGGGGTCTGCGGAGTCACGCACACTCACCACGGAGGCACGTGGGGTTTCTTCTGGTTGCTGCCTCTCAGCTATTCTGATTTTCTGTAAGGTTTTTTATCATGAATGAGTGTTGGATTTTGTTGAAAGCTTTTCTGCATCTGTTGAGATGATGATGTGATTCTTGTCTTTGGCTCTGTTGATATGGTGTATTACATTTATTGATTTGCATATGTTGAACCATCCCTGCATTCCTGGGATGAATCCCACTTGATCATCGTGTATAATCTTCCTGATGTCTTGCTGTATTCTATTTGCCAGTATTTTATTGAGGATTTTTGCATGTATGTTTATCAGGGAGATTGGCCTGTAATTTTCTTTTTTCGTTAGGTCTTTCTCTGGTTTTGGTATTATTGTAATACTTGCTTCCAGGAATGAGTTAGGGAGACTTACTTCCCTTTCAATTTCCTTGAAGAGTTTGAGGAGTGTTGACATTAAGTCTTCCCTAAATTTCTTGTAGAATTCAGCACTGAATCCATCAGGACCTGGGCTTTTCTTTGTTGGTAAGGTTCTGATTACATTTTCAATTTCATTAGCTGAAATTGAGTTATTCAGCAGTTTTACATCTTCTTAATTCAGCTTTGGTAATTCATAGTTTTCTAGGAATCTGTCCATTTCTTCTGTGTTATCAAATCTATGTGAATAAAGATTTCAAAGTAGGTGTTGATGATCTTCTGTATTTTCACTGGGTCTGTAGTGATTTCACCCTTTTCATTTCTTATTGCATGGATCTGAGTTGTTTCTTTCCTCTTTTTGATAAGGTTGGCTAGGGGTTTATCAATTTTATTTACTCTTTCAAAGAACCAACTCTTTGATTCATTAATTCTTTGTGTAGTTTTTTAGTTTCAATTGCATTAATTTCTACTCTGATCTTGATAATTTCCTCCCTTCTTTGGGCTTTGGTCTTGACTTGCTCTTCTTTTTCTAGAAGTCTGAGGTACACCATTAGGTTGTTTATGTGTGTTCTTTCCATTTTTCTAATGTGGGAGGTTAGTGCTATAAATTTCCCTCTGAGGACTGCTTTCATTGCATCCCACAGGTTTTGGTAATTTGTATTTCATTTTTGTTTGATTGTAGATATTGTTTAATTTCTTCTTTAATTTCTTCTGTGACCCATTGATTGTTTAAGAGCGTATTATTTAATTTCCACGTGTTTATGGGGTTCTTGTGGGGTTTTTTGTCATTCATTTCCAATTTTATTGTGCTATGGTCAGATAATATGCATGGAATTATTTCAATTCCTTTGCATTTACTTAAGCACGTTCTGTGGGCTAGTACATGATCTGTTTTAGAGAATGACCCATGTGCAGCTGAGAAGAATGTGTATTCTGATGTTGATGGGTGGAGCACTTGGTCCACATCCGCTAGGTCCTTTGTTCACAAGTTTGATTCTGTTATGTTACTTCTTTGCTGATTTTTTGTTTGGTTGATCTGTCTCTTTGTGACCATGGAGTGTTAAGGTCTTCCATTACAACTGTATTATTCTTTATTTGGTTTTCCATGTCTATTAAGATTTGTCTTACATAGTTGGGTGCTCCCATATTTGGTGCATATATATTTATGATCGTAATCTCTTTCCCCTAACAAGTATGTAGTGACCTTCTTTTTCTCTTTTGATCATTCTTGGTTTGAAGTTCACATTGTCTGTAAACAAAATAGCTACCCCTAGTCTTTTCTGGGTTCCTGTTGCATGGAGTATTGTTTTCCATCCTTTGATTTTTAGTCTGTGAGTTTCCTTTTGAGTGAAATGTGTTTCTTGTACACAGCATATTGTTGGATTTTGTTTTTTAACCCATTCTGCCAGTCTGTTTTCTTTTTATTGGTGAGTGGAGATAATTTACATTGATTGATATAACTGATATGTACTGACTCATCCCTGTCATGTTATCTTTCTGTTGTTGGTTTTCTACATTTTCTGTTTAATTGTGTACCCTGCTTAGTGGTTTCCTTTTGCTGTTTTTCTTAGGATTGTAGTTATCTTTGTCTCTTTCTAGAGTATCTTTCAGTACTCTTTGCAGTGTTGGTTTGGTGGCCATAAATTTCTTCAGTTGTTCTTTGTCATGAAAGTATCTTATTTCTCCATCATTTTTTAAAGATAGTTTTGCAGAATACATCAATCTGGGTTGAAAGTTGTTTTCTTTCTGAATTTGAAATACTTCACTCCAAGCTCTTCTTGACTTGAAGGTTTGTGTTGAGAAGTCTGCTGTGATTCTGATAGGCTTTCCTTCATAGGTGATCTGTTTCTTTTCTCTGACAGATTTTAGTATTCTGTTCTTGTGCTGAGTTTCTGATACCCTAATTAGTATGTGTCTGGGTGAATATTTATTTTGGTTATGGTTAATTGGCATTGTGTATGACTCATTGACTTGTATATCAGTTTCTCTTCCCATGTTTGAAAAATTTTCTGCTATTACTTCTGCAGATAGTCTTCACAGGTCATTCGTATTGACCCATGCTTTTTCATTGACACCTATTAATCTTACATTGTTTCTCTTGGCATCATCTTGCAGCTGTTGAATTGTTGTTTCCTGGTTCCTTGTTGTTTTTAAGAGATGATCATAAGCTTCCATGCTGTCTTCAAGGTCTGAGACTCTATCTTCAGCTTCATTCAAGTGGTTTTGCCAACTTTCCATGGAACTTTTCATTTCCTGAATTTCCCTTTGAATCTGTTTCATGCATTCTATTTGTGTCTCATTTTGTTCATTCAAAGTTTCCATCATTTTCTTATGTTCTTCTATTTTTTAACTTGATCTTCCTTAGATACATGCAACATTTCTTTCATAATGTTTGTCTTTTCGTTTCTTAGCTGAGAGATTGTTTCTGATCTGATTTCTTCTATAGCTTCATAGAGTGGTTTCTTTACTTCAGTTGCTATCATTTCAAAAAGTTCAGTTGTGTGATTCCCAGTGCCTTCCATTTCAGTGTCTCTTGGGCTTTTTCTTGGTGGGCTGGGGGGCAGAGACTGCCTCTTCCTCTTTCATTTTGTCATTTTCTTCTGTGACCTGTGTGGCTGAGCTGGCAGCCTCCCAATCAATTGCACTGGAACACTGTGGTGTGTAGAGCTTCAATCCTCCAATATACCCATGGGTAACTGGGGCACACCCCAAACTATGGCGCTGTGCTCTGTGGCCTGTGAGGCTGGCTGTGTGTTCCCCGATATACTTTGTTGGTTTGCTTTGGAATACTGTACTGGAGAAAGTTTGTATCCTCCCTACAGCTAGCAGGGGCACACCCCTGGAGGTTGTTGCCAGGGCCTAGAACCTGGCTGTGTAGAGTTCAGAACCTCCGCAACCCAAGTGACTAGCAGAGATGCATCTCCGTGGTGTGGCATTGGGGCCACTTTCCTGGTTGGGTGAAGTTTAGAATCTCTGGGACTCAGGTGGCTAGGGTGTGTGTGGCACCACTGGGGTCTTGTGTCTGACTGCGGGGAGTTCAGAGCCTCTGGAGCATGGGGCTAGCCAGAGATGCCCCTGATATATGGTGCCTGGGTATTGCTCTTGGCTGCGCTACGTTTGGAACCTCCAGGACCTGCCTCATGGCTCCACCCTTTAACTATGGAGCTGGGGCCTTGTGCTGTAATGGGCAGAGCTCAAATTCTCCAGAGCCCTGCAGCTATGCTGGTCATTCCCTGATGAGCAGCTCTGGGGCTCTGGTCTGGGCTAGACTCTGTGCCTCTGTGTCCTGTGAGTCTGGCCGGGTATTCTCCTGATGAATTGCGCTGAGATGCTTGGCTGGGCAGAACTGAGATCTTCTGCAGCTATAGAGAACTCAATCCCAGAGGGTCAAATTTCTGTTTTTGAAAGTGTGGTTTCTTTCTGAAGTCTGTAGTCTTGGGATCCAGAGAATCACAGTTTTCTCTATGTAGGTTTATGGCCTATGAGTTTTTGAGCTTCCCTTCCCACACCAGACGCCCGTCTGTCTGTTTATTCCAGACTGTGATTGCTGTCAGAGCCATGGCATG
>RJWM01044828.1:0-13090 GCA_004363535.1 Dasyprocta punctata | reverse complement strand
CTTATTTCACTTGGCATGGTGACCTCCAGGCTGTCCACATCTATCCCAGAGACACATAAACTTATGTGTGCATAAAATCCTAAAAATGAGTGCTCATAGCAGCTTTATTTGTGAGAGCCAGAAACGGGAGAGAACCCAGAAGTCCCCAACAGACACATCCGTAGAATATTGCTCGACCATGAAAAAGGAGCCAACTACAGACACATGAAACGCTCAGGGTGGAGCTTGGAGAATGTGCGCTGCGTCAGAAAACAATCCCGAAAGCTCGCACGCTGTGTAGTTCTGTTTATATAACAGCTTACGGTGACAGCTCTGTGGAGAGGGGGACACGTTAACAGTTGGCAGGGGCTGAGGGAGCCGGGGGCGGGTTGGCTGACTGTAAAGCGGTGGCCGAGGAGACCTTTGCAGTGGTGAAGTCATCGTGTGTCTCGGTTTGCAGAATTCACAGCTGAGAGCTGGGCAGGGGATCCCCGGTGACCTCCTGCCTGTGAGCAGGGCTCTGGGCTTGCGCCTTGGTACTGAGAGATGAGAAACAGAGAGAGGGAGGGAAAGAAAAGGAAGAAAGGAAGAAAGAAAGAAAGAAAGAGAGAGAGAGAGAAAAGGAAGGGAGGGAGGGAGGGAGGAAGGAGAAAATTGAGACCCGGGGACTCTCGCACTATCTTTGAACTTCCTATGAATCTATTTTTATTCGAAAGAAAAAAGACGGGGGGACATCTGGGCTGTTTCCAGTTTGGGTTTTGGGGTTTTTTGGCCATTTGCAGGTTTTCACGTGGCCCCGAGTCTTTATTCCCCTGCGGCCCTCGTCGGGATGCTGGGGGGGCCCTCCGCTTCCCAGGGCTGGGCGCAGGGCAGGGCTCACTCAGTGCCCGCCGGAGGGAGCGACCCGGGGTTCTGAACCCCACGCCCTTCTTCCGTCCAGGACGCCTGTGCTGGTAGGTGGCGGGCGCGGCAGGCTGGGCCGGAGCCTGGCGGAGGCAGTGCCTCCCTGAACCACGAGGGGGCAGCAGAGGATGGCGGATGGCTCCCGGCTCCCGGCTCCGCGCAGACGGGCTGCTGCAGGTGCAAAGCCGCCCCTGCGCCCCACGGCAACGAGGGCGTCCCTGGCCCGAGCAGGGGTCTTGGGACCCTGAGGTTACAGATCGCAAGCATCTTCACTGCAGGAACGAGGTTGCCCCAGAAACCGGCATCTCCCGAAGTCGTCCGTTAACAAAGTCAGAGGAGCGCCTCGCCAACACCTGGCACCTGGCAGGCGACGGAGAAACCTGTTCGTTCCCGCGCCCCCTGCCGTCCCTGGCCCAGTTCTGCAGCTGGCTGCCACTCCGGCTGCAATGCTGCCTGCGGCCACCGGGCGGCGGTGTGGGACCGCGGCGCCTGCCGTACCAGCCGCCGAAGGCTGCGGGGAGCTGGAGAGAAGTTCCCAGAGCCGCGGGCTGAGTCGGGAGGGGCGGACCCCACTTTCCTGTGTCTGCTGCCGGGCACAGGCCCTGAGGTTGGCAGAGCACGAAACGCACACGCTACAGACGTACAGGCTGGGGTCCCGGATTCCCAAGCGGGGCGATTGGAAAACTGACCTCGGTCGCCTCGCGCAAATTTTCCCCACTCTGGACTCCGCCTGCTCCCAGGGGACCTTCCTAACCGCAAGGGGCCACCCCAGCCGCCACCGCGCTGTTTGTTCCTGTGTTTATGTTTACTGTCTTTCCGTCCCAGGTCAAAGGCCAGGCTTTTGTCTTACAATTGCTCCAATGCTTGGCAGGAATTTACTTCGTGTTTGTTGAATGAATGTTTGTTGAGTGAATTGATTTGCAAAATGTGCCGGCTTGGGAAGAATCTTGCTGGTGCCAGTGTTTTGCAAATGTAACCCTATTGGGGACTATTGTGCACCCAAGACACAGGCTTTAGGTTTCTCGGTGGTATTCACTGTCATCAGGAAGATAAAGTTGGAAACAATCTGCTCGTTTCCAGGAGCACGCGTGGGCGCGGCCCATCTTCAGGTGTGCCTGCCTGGAGCAGCGGGGCGCGGGGCACCCAGGACGCCACCGTGGGGCTCCCGGAAGGGGCGCTCGCCCTTCTGCGCCCTCCACCCCGCACTCCTGGTGTCCGGCAGAGGCCAGAGGGTTGGGGCGGTGATATCACTGGCGCACTCGCACTCTGGTTCCGCTTCCCGGAGGATCCGGGTCACCAGGGACTTGCGTCTCGGCTGGGGGACCAGGGAGACTTGAGCGTCGGGGGCGGGGCCCCTGGCCCGGGTCTCGGTACCTCGCGCGGGGCAGCACCAGCCCGCACACCGCGGCAAGCAAAGAGCCGGAGAGGCCCGGACGCGGCAGCCGGACCCGGGAGGCGACTGCGCTGAGAGGGACGCGCGCGCCGCGGGCGTGGGCACTCACGCGCCCCGGGGGTTGAGCGCAGAAGCGTTGCGGTGCACAAAGTGCGCTCACACGGCGACCCTCCAGGCGGGGCCCGAGAAAGGTTCGGGGAGCCGGGCGGAGCTCGTCTGTCTCCCGCCGCCGGCGCGCAGAACTTTCTCCCTCGCTCTGCCTCCGCCGGCGGCCTCCGGGGACCGCCGCTCACATCCATTCTCCTTCCCTCCTTGATTTATGCTGCGGGCTGGAACGACCTTCCCTGACCTCATTTTCAAGCCGGTGTGAGCGCGCTCCGCCGCCCGCGCGTTCCGGAGGAGCCTCCGCGCGCAGCCCCGACCCGGACGCCGGGACCCTCCCGTCCCGCGCTCGCGCCAGCCCCGCCACTGTCGCGGGCACTGCGGGCTGCGGGCGCGCACGGAATGGATCCTCATTAGCATCTTGCTTTGAATATCATTTGCATTTTATTCATTTCATGTCAAAACGCTCGGCACTCTCCCCAGCCCGCGCCTCTTCTCGGAGCTGGGGACTCGTGCGCGAGCGTCCCCTCTCTGGTCCCGTCCCCGTAGGCCCCACGCCTGCGGGCTGCCCCTCTCCTCACTCATAAAAAAGGCCACCGCACCCACGGAAAGGGGCTGTGGCCACCTGGGCGCCGGGTAAGGTCCGGGCCTTGCGCCCAAGCTGCGTTAACTCGTTGCGTACTTTTGATCTGCGGGATCCCCCAATGAGCGTGAGGGAAACTGAGTCACAAGACTGCCCTGTCCCGGGTCCTGGAGCCCACAATCGAGAAGAGACGTTTAAATCAGAGCGCTCGCACTCGCGGCCCCGCCCATGACCTTCCCCCAGGCCGCCGCCGCGGACCGGGGCGCCTTCCCGGGCGGGGCCCCGCGCCCCTCTGCCCGCCTGCCCCATCCTGACCCCTTCCCAGCGCGGGCTCGGGGTCCGGCCGCCGGGCTCAGGGGTCGTCTGTCGGCGCTGGGTAGTTAAGAAAAATAAACAGCGTTCCAAATGAAGGCGATTCCTTTCAAGCCGAGCCCCGCCGCCTGCCAGAGAAATGCAAACAGCGGGGGGCGGCCCGAGCCCGCCCCGGCCCCCGCGCCCCGGCTGCGGTAACCCGAGCCGCCGCGCCGGCTCCCCGCGCGCTGCCCTCCGCCTGCCCCTTCGCCCCTGACCCCGCCGGCGGCGCGCTGCGGCGCCCCCCACCGGGCCTGGACCCGGACCAGCCGCGCGCGGCGCCCCGAGCGGCCCCTTCCGGCCCCGGCGCGCTCTGCTCCAGCCCATCCCCACTGTCGCACCGCCACGCGCCCTCGCGGCCACGTGGCTGCCTCGGCACGGTCCTCCGAGGACACCTGGGACACATGGGCCGGGTGGGGGGCGCCGCCGTGGTCAACTACTGCCTGGTGCGCCAGCGGTGCTGCTCCCACGTACGCCCCCTCTCTGTCCTGGTGGGCGCGGCGGTGGCAACGACGGTGCCACCGGGAATGGCCTGGCACCAGTGGCCACGGTGGACCCCAGAAGCGGAGGCACGTGTGTGGGGAGTAGGGGGCTGCCGCAGACACCCACCCGGCGAGCAGCGCTGGGGGCGGCGGGGACCAGCGCGGGGTGCGGCCCCCCGAGGGAGGGTGACCGGGGTCCGCTCGCACCTCCGCTTGGAGGAGACAGATCGGGACGTGCGGCCACGCGGGGCGCGTCAGCTCCGCCCCGGCCCATCGCCGCCTGGGGGGCGCCGCAGAGCGCAGCGGCAGCCGGAAGGGGTGGGAAAGGGCCCGAGCGCCGCGCAGAAAGGCCTGGAACCCCAGCAGGAGAAGCCGCGGCGACTTGGGAAGGGGGCTCTGCCCCTCGCCACGGCCACCTCCTGCCAGGCCGCCTTTCTTGGGGCCGAAGCGTCGGGGGGCGGTGGCGCACCCGCTTCCTCCGAATTCCTTCACTGCAGAGCTGGGCCGCGCCAGCTGTCGGGTGTGAAGCTCCCGTAGGCTTGGGGAGACAGTCGGGGACACGCGGAGACGGGGACCCCGCGGCTTCCGGCCCCCTTCGCCTCCCGGCTCTTAGTCTCCGGACAGTAGCATCTGACCGCGTCTTAAATCAGTCTCTCTCCGCCCCAGCCCACGCTCTCCCGCTCCCGACTATTTCTCGGGGTTGGGAGCCCCGCGCCGTCCCCGAAGCGCCGCGCACACCCATGCGCCCTCGCGCGCTTCCGAGCCCGCGCCCGCGTCCCCGCGATCCGCCTCGCCGCGCAGCTCTTAGGCCTCCGGGCCCGAACACCCCCGGAGCTCCGGGCCTTGATTTCCCCGCAGCCCCTCGACCCGAAGGACAAGTGACCCCCGTGAGGCGTGCAGGGCGCTCTCTGGCCCTGCGCCTCCCCCGTGCACTAGGAACGCCTTCCCTTGCGCTTCAGTGAACCTGCGAGAATTCCTCTCTCCTAGAACATTCTCTAGCTGGGCTTCAGGTGGGAAATTCTCGCCCAATATAGTGCAAGAAGACAGAAAAAGTTTTTCCGGAGTGCGTTGGGGGTGGGAATAGACATCTCCTCTCCTAACCACCTCCATCTCTTAGACTCAGCTTCCTAAATGAGGTCCCTTCTGCCAGTTGACACCAAACAATTCTGGCAATCCGATTCCTTCTGAATCCTTAGGTGGAGGGGGAGCCACTTCGTAAACGGGCGATTTCCTTCCTAAACCCTTCCCATCATTGCTTCTGCCAAAGCCTGCGGTGTAGACAGCACCCAGGAAGACCCCACACACACACTCCCGCGCACGAGGGGCAAGGTTTGAGCGCCCAGCTCTGAGCCCAGAGCTCGCACCCTTCCCCCACGTCGTCGCCCTCATCCTCCCCACCCCCACTCGCGCGCGGGATTCAGACGCCGATCCGGGAGCGAGCACGCGCTGACAGTTAAATTGCAGTGCGGGCCGAGGGGGGGGGGAAAGGGACCCTGTCTCTTTAACCGGCCCGGAGACAAAGCGTCTCCCTCGGAGCCCGGAGCCCGGCGCAGCCGCGCGCAGACCTGTCAGCGTCTCCCGCGCTTGGAGCGAGTTTGCAAAGTCATAATTATATCTCTTAACCTGTCTTGCTCTCTGTAGAAGAAGGTCCCATTATATTGAAATGAGATTATTAGCCATCAAATACTTTCTTTCTCGGGAGTTTTTTTTTTTTTTTTTTAATTCAAATACCTTAACAACTTGGCAATTGCATTGTGATCAGCTTTTGCTTGGCGCCCCCAACCTGGCGCGGGAGTTGGGGCGGGAAGGCGGCTGCGTAGGGAGGGCCGAGGGGGCGCGCAAGAGTTGGCAAAGAAAAGCAACCCCTCTTTGATTCTTTTCCCAGGTCACAGTCACCCGAGGGGCGCCGCTGCGCCTAGGCAGGGGGTGTGAGAGAAGAGAAGTCGAAGGGGGACTCTTCCAGCCCCAATTTAAACCGCTTCTTCATAAATGGAGCATGACTTACTGGCAGGGGACCCTGGACACTGGGGCGGACACCAGGTTGTGAAATTGGAAGGAGCACGGGAGGGGACTGGCAGGAGCTGGGGGTCCCCAGCTTGGCCGTTTCTGCCCAGACCGGCTCCAAGTGCCTTCCGGGTTCCTGGTGCATGGAATTTCAGTGCGCAATAAATAGGGTTTTTGCACTAAAGCCCAAGGTCTGTCTGGTTTTACCAAAGATTGTGAGCCCCTGGAGGGGAAGCCCATCTTGTTCCAGACCCTGGGACCCCTGTCCCCGCTGCCAGCAGAGCACCCCCACGCGCTGCACTGCGAGGGCTGGAGGTGGAAGATTTTCCAGACTAATTGTAAAGCTTTCCCTTTGACTTCCCTGGTGGGAGGAGCCCCGCTTGTGTTTTCCTTGGCTTCAGCCCAAAGGAATGGAAAATGTAGGAGCAAGACTACCACCAGCCCCTCTGCTCTCTCCAGCACCGTCATCCTGGTGGGCCCAAGCCAGCCCCCAGTTCTTCCTGCCGTCCTCCACATCTTTCCTCAAGCTCTCAAGAAAGCAGCCTGGGACTTAAGAGTCCAGGACCTGGGCTTGGAGGCAGGATGGGGCCAACCGTCTCCGTGGCCTGTCAACCCTTGTGTCTGAGCCTCAGTGCCTCACCGTGCAGACTGGATTTAAGATCTGTGGTCCCTTTTAATTTCCATCATCACCTTCCTGTAATAAAGGTTCTTAGGATAAGAGTGGTCTTCCCTTGTCTTCAGGAAAACAGCCCCAAGCAAGGCAGAAGCAGTAACCAATTGTAGCTTTTACAGCCTCCTTCTACACAAGCTTTGGGGGATTCTGCAACAATGTCTACAACAGTATCCTGGACCAGAGTTCTGTATTAGTCAGTTTCCCAACTCTGGGACAAAGTAGCCTGCAACCTACAGGAGGAGATGTTCATTTGGCTCACAGTTTCAAAGGGTTCAGTCAGTGGTCATCTGGCTGCAAGGTAGAAATATGATGACTGGACCGTCCTCACCCACAATGGCTGGCAAGGAGAGGCGGGGAGGGGAGGCGAGGGGAGAGGGAGAATGAGAATACTGGGGACAAGGACAAGAATCCACCCTTCCTGGTAACACCCCCCCAGTGACCCACCTCTTCCCACCCTGCACTTCCTAACAGTGCATTCAGCTATGAACTCTCCATGGGTGAATCCACTAACAAGTATAGCCCCTCATGATCCAATAGTCTTCCGAAAGCCCCAGCTATGAACCCTTGAGACTTGGGGTGGAGGGGAGGGGTGGGTAGCATTTTAGGTCTAAACTGTAAACTACCAAGTGCCCCCTAGCAGGGAAATGGATAAATCACAATATAGTTTACACAATGAAATACTATACAGCAAAGAGAAGAATGAAGAATTGCTATAAGCAGCAACACAGATGACTCTCACTATATGGAACAAAAGAAACCAGACACGATAGAGTCCATTTTCCATTGTTCCATTAATTAAAAGTATGGAAGCGAGCAAAATGAGTTTATGGTGCTAGAAGGCAAGATGGAGCTATCTAGAGCGGGCATGGTTGGAAGGGGCTTGTGAAGGAGATTTTGGGGTGAGTTGACCTGTGATGTCGTTCCGGGAGGGCGCTTGGGCTTTGCACGTTTGTGACAGTGTATACGTATATTAAGCGCAGCGCGTGAATACACCTTTTCATGGTTTGGCTCTAGAGTGTTCCCCAAAAGGCCCCCGCATTGGAGGAGCTCTGTGACAACGATTGGGTCACTGGGGCTCAGTGGATCGATCCGTTAATCCATTGATAGACTCACAAACTGTGGGGGTATCAGGAGGTGACAGGAAGTGAGGAGGAGGGGCCTAGTTGAGGGGTGTGGCACACAGTGTGCCCCTGGGGGCCAGGTCTTGCCCCTGACACCTGCTGTCTCCCTCTCTACCTCTGCCACAAACTCCCACCTTGCCCTGCTCTGTGACACCTCAGGCACAAGCAAAGGAGCCGCCTGGCCTTGGGTTGAACCGAGAGCCAAGATAGCCCTTTCCTCCTTAAACTGCTGTTCTCAGGTATTTGAAAGCTGCTTAACCCAGACTCACGCTGGTAGTTTCTTCTCCCAGTGCTCAATGTCCAGCCTCATGCAGACACCCCAACTGCGGGGAACTGCAGGCGAAATGCTGGCTGCTCTTGTCGCCTGCAGACCAGGCTGGCTTAGGCCGCTTAGAGTCCAGAGAGGAGGGTGATGAGTGTGACTTGGGGGGGCAGGAAGGGGCTGCCAAGGGAGGGACACTTGGAGACTGGAGAGGTGGATGGAGGGGACTTTAGAGAGATCACTGGAGCAATGGTTCTCAGCCGGGAACAATCGGGCCTCCAGGGACACCGGAGACTCTTCGTTGTGGCCCTGGGGCAGATGGGGGGTTTTGCTGGCTTCTCCCGGGTGGAGTCAGCGGTACTATTAACATTCCGTAATTCATGCAATGGGACCACACAGGGACTCATCCAGCCCCTGATGCCAGCAGTGCCGAAGCTGAGAACCTCGCCCTGGGCCTTGAAGCGGATAGGGTTTGGCGGCAAAGGCCAGGACTCTGGCAGGGAGCAGGGTGTGCCCTGGTGGTTGTGCTCGGTAGCTAGGTAGCTGGAGGACCAGAGGAGTTCCCACGCCAGTCTTCGCCCTCTGCCGCAAGCTCCTCCTGGCCTTCCCTGACACCAGGACTTTCAAGGGGCGCAGGAGGCTCCCCCGGGGCTCTTCTCTGGGGACCCTGGGCCAAACTGATTCTCAGGAGATGTGCAAGGCCACCTCCAACTGTGAAACCACAATTAGAAGACCACACACACACACACAGTCCCCAAGTGGTAGAGTCTGACCAAGTCCCAGGGGGCTTGGGGAGGGGCAGCAGCAGGAATGCCCCACCACCTGAAAAAACTAAGAACTCAGCTGGGCATGGTGGCACACGTCTGTAACTCCCGCATTCAGGAGGCTGAGGCAAGAGGATTGCCCCAAATTGGAAGCCAGACTGAGCTACACAGAGAGTTCAAGACCAGCCTGAGTTACATAGGTACCCTATCTCAAAAAACCGAAAGAAATAAACAAAACAAAGACTCGCTTCTGGGGGGACAGCAAGTTAGGGGACAAGGGATTGCAGATACTGAGGTAAATCAGTTTGAAGGGGAAAACAGGACACTTTCTAAAAGTCAAAAAAGAAGTTGAAGCCGGGCATGGTGGCACATGCCTGTAATCCCAGCACTCAAGGAGGCTGAGGCAGGAGGATCCCTGCAAATTCAAGGCCAGCCTGGGCTACAAAGTGAGTTCAAGGCCAGCCTGAAGTGCATACTGAGACCCTGTCTCAAAAAAAAAGACAATCCATCCATCAATCAATCAATCAATCAATAATGTTCTATAGTTTCCATGTGAAGGTCTTGAACGTTTTGCACTAGATTTATTCATAAGCATTTGTCAGGTTTTGCAGCTATTGTAAATTGCATTTCATAATTTTATCTAGGGTTCCAGGCATCTACTGGGACCCTGGCACACATCCCCAAAAATGAGGGGTCACACTGTGCTCATAAATAGGAGGACACATGTTGTGATGAACTCAATTCTCCAGACTCTCAAAGCAATTCCTAGCCAGATCCTAGGAAGTTGGTTTTTGAAAATTGAACTCAAGTGGATCTGACTCCATGGGAATCCCGACACTATAGAAAAGGACCCCAGGGTCACAGTGTCCCCTATAGTTAAGAGAGCCATAACTGAGACCCTGGGTCATAAAGTCAAGGACCCTGGGAGCTCTAAAGGGCAGGAGTTTGGCGAGATTGAGTTTCAGTTAACACACATTCTTATCGTGCTTTCAGCAGACTGGAGAACCTGAACTGACTAAATACACTTTTCATTTCAATAAGGGTGCCGGAGAGACTTTTTCACTTTCCCCGGGGGACATCACTGGGAAAAATGGCTCCGTCTAGGTGGACAGAGGCGCACAGATCCCTCAGGGAGCTGCAGAGAGCGGTCTGCACGCCTGCGGCATCAGCCCCTGCCATGGGGCAGGGCTGGAGGCTGAAGGAGAGTTGAGCCCTGGAGACAGCCATGGGAGGGGGCGACTCGCTTCTTCCTTGTTGGTGACAAGCTGGGGCGACCCAGAGAGGCATGGTGGGAAGCCGGGGAGACCATGGATGCGGCACGCACCCCTCTCCCTCGGCCTGTACTGCGGAGAGATAGAGCCGAGTGCCTGGGCTCCCGTCGCCACCCCTTGGGGAGCTGGGTTTTCCTGCATCTTACCCCCTCTGTCTCTTCCGCCTCTGATGCAGACCAAGAAGCAGGCTCCACAGCAGGAAAGCACCTCATTTTCGCTAAGGAGAGAGAGAGAGAAAGGAGCGGAGAGGTTGAGCACCGTGGTGGGGAGAAGGAGGAGCTCCTGGCTAGGGATGCAGATGTGACCCCCAAACAGGTGAACGCTGACATTCAACAAGGTATCGCAGCCCAAGGCAGACTGCCGTGAGACCCCACCAAAACACAACCCCTCACTTCAGATGCGCTCGTCCCAGCATCCGTGCCACGCTCCGAAGCACGTCTGGAGGTTCTCTGTCAAGTATTTCTACGGCTGCCTCGGTGTCCTGAATTAATTTAAAACATTTATGGCAATTTCGGTCAAATTAAAACACTGCAGGTGTCCTGTCCTCTCTAGTCACCAGAGCTGGCACCATGTGACTTCTAGGTCTTCCCCAAGGTCAAGATGAGTCGTTTCAATGCTCTGACAACCTTTTATGTAACCCGCCCCAGCCCCCGTCACCAGCTCATCTTTCACCTTCCTGGAAACTTTCTGGAAATGCCCGGAAAGCCACCGCGTGCGGCCTTCTCTCCCTCAACTTTTCATCCGGCAGTGCGCGTTTAGGGCGCCTCCGTGTGTTTTCCTGGTTTCACCCAGGACTCCTATTCCCTTGTGCTGAGGTAGCGCCGTTTACCTCCACTCGCCTGCTCAGGGCCACCGTCCTGGCGGCCTTCACGTCTGGCCCTTTACGGATGAGCCGCTGTCAGCAGCCACGTGCAGGGTTTTGTGGGGCAGACGCTTTCAACTCATTTGGATCCGCACCCAGCAGCGAGCTCGTGGGGTCTCCGGGAGAGCACGTTGGAGCTGTAGAAACTGGCCCTGTCCCCCACAGTGGCTGGACCGCCTCGCACGCCCACCAGCCACGGCGGGAGTTCCCACAGACACGCATGTTCACCAGCCCTGGTGGAACGTCCTCTTCTTAAAACCCGAACGCCTTCCGGCGGCGCCTCATCCATTCCCCCATCGCATCCCAGCCCCCCGTTTGGCTCAGGGCTGCAGTCCAGCCCAGCTGCGGTCGGCGTGAGTTTCCAGCCTCTACTTAGGGACACAGGATGATGAAGGTCCAGACCAGCAAGCAAGGCCCGCGGAAGGACACCCTCACCCCGTCAGCCCTCACCTGCCGTGGGGAGCAGGGGGCTGGACCCGTCTGCTGGGGAAAGCCAGGCGAGAGTGTGACTAGACACGAGCCGGCCAAATGCTTCTTTAAATGGAATTATTTCCTGGGAGGGCACTGGCAAGATTTGGGTATGGACAACCAATTCGTTTTTTTCGAGGCTTTTCAGATGGTAGTTTTTCTTTACCTACACTCTGAGCCCACGCTCTCTCCTCCTGCCATCCCACACCCACCCCAGCATGGAGCTACGGGTTAATTCATATCAGGCTGAGACGGCACTGCCCGGCTGGCCCTTGGAACACGAGTGAGCTCCGCACCCGGCGGCTGGAGCCTCCCCTGGCAGCGCCGGCCAGTCGCGTGGCACGGCTGTCTGTCAACAGGGAGACTGCAATTATGCGCAATCCGGTGGCGGGTCTAATGACGGCCGTAATTTCCAGGCGGTGATGAATGTAATGATATTTTGAGATATCTGCAACAACCGTAATGTGATATGAAAATACGTGTGACTTCTACCGGTGACAAAGTCGCGGGGACTCCTAATGCCACCGCGATTTGTTGTCTACATCCTTGGTAGAATGAAATGCTGAACTCCAGCTCCATGTCAGGGAAAGGAAAGATGTCCTTTTGCCGTCAACACACATAGATTCCCCTGAACCTGGGGTCTGTGGCCCCCCTGGAGAGAGCATGTGTTGTTCGTGGAAGCTTGTGGGGGAGGGGGTGTCCTAGTGTTGTTTTTAAACTTTTCAAGGCCACGTTCGTGGTTTCTTTGGAAATTCATCTTCTTCCTCCAACGTGTCTGATCTCTGCCTCCTGTAGGTCATGCATACCAGCTATGCCGGGTACTGCACTCCATGTTTCCTGGGCTTGGTTCTTAAATTGATTTGGTTTGGTTTGTTGTTGTTTTGTTTTGTTTTGCTTTGCTTCTTTGACACCATGCCAATCTCTAGCTGTTAAGTATCTGCTCCTCTAGGGCCATCCGTAGCGAGAGGCTTAGTAGAGAGCCAATATTCCCAGCCTGATCTCTCCAGCAGGGATGAGCCCCCCATTTTAATGGAGACGACTTAATTAGTCTTTGTGGCTCAAATCCTTCCTTGGCCTTATCTCATCCTCCGTGGGGGTCTGCAAACTGTTTCTCCCCATCTTAATCTCTGCTCACGAACAGCACCTTCTTCCCAGAGCTCATCTTGTCCTGGTGACAGCCTTTTAAGTGACTTAAGAAACTCACAACTCCTTTTTGCCCCATTCTAGCCTCTCCCACTCAAGGTTCGGTCCCAGGAGGAAATCAAGTCACCTCTGGCATCAGTGGTGCCGGTCCCGGCTCAGCAGACACCTCCAGCCCTCCAGTCAGGTCACACTATTTCCTCTCCACCCATCTGCAGTCGATGCCACTTATTTTAATTTTTCTGATGGCATTGTCCCTGCCTAGACTCATTTTCTGTACTAGTTAGCGTAAGTCAGGCTGCTAACATAGACCCCAATTCATTGGCCAAGACAATAGCTGTTTGTTTTTAGCTCACTAGCATTCCTAGCAGCGATTCTTCTCCACGTGGCCAATCAAGAACCTATGCTCCCTTCATCTCACGGCTCTGACACTTCTGGGATTTTGTTTTCACTGTCACCACCCATGTTACCAGAAAGAGAAAGGGTGGAGGAGCAAGCACCATAGGATTTGAATGTGCCAGGCCTGGAATTTTTAAATGCCTATTAAGAAAATGTAGTGCCATGGCAGGGAGAGTGGGAAATGTAGCCCATGTGTCCAAGATGTTGGTATCTCTCATGGTTATTTTCAGTGTAGGCAGAAACTATCCAGTTAATTTATCAGTCACACAAAAAGACAATCAAAGACATTTTCAGTCATGCATATCTTCCACTGACCCTTTCTCAGAAAGGTAC
>RJWM01044827.1:0-13073 GCA_004363535.1 Dasyprocta punctata | reverse complement strand
TATAGCTTCATCAAGCTGTTTCTTTAATGCATTTTCTATCATTTTGGAAAGTCCATTTGTGTGACTCCCACTGTCTTCCATTTCAGTATCTCTTGGGTTTGTTCTTTGTGGGCTGGGGGACTGAGACTGCCTCTTGGTCTTTCGTTTTGTCATTTTCTTCTGGAATCTATGTACCTCTGTGTCCTGCGCGGCTGGCCGGAGTTTCCCTGAGGTTCGCGGCATGCAGGATCGCGGGACCCAGTGGGCTGTGTCCCATGCGCAGCAAGGAAGGGCGGCCTCCCAGGGCGTGCAGGTGGAGTCTCCTCCTTTACTGGGTGGGGGCCAAGGCCTCCCGGTCCCCGGGAGCTGTGCTGGGCACCACGTGGGACGCGGACCCGACCCTGGTTCTGTCCGCAAGCTCGGCCCAACAGCTATCGATCATGTGATTCTTGTCCTTGACCCTGTTGATACTGTATATTACATTAATTGTTTTGCATATGTTGAAGCATCCCTGCATTCCTTGGATGAATCCTACTGATCATGGTGTATAATCTTTCTGATAACTTTCTGTATTCTATTTGCCAGTATTTTATTGAGGATTTTTGCATCTGTGTTCATTAGGGAGATTGGCCTGTAATTTTCTTTTTTGGTTGGATCATTCTCTGGTTTTGGTACTAGGGTAATACTTGTTTCCAGGAATGGGTTAGGGAGACTTACTTCCCATTCAATTTCATTGAAGAGTTTGAGGAGTGTTGACATTAAGTCTTCTCTAATTTTTTCGTAGAATTCAGCAGTGAATCCATCAGGACCTGGGCTTTTCTTTCTTGATAGGGTTCTAATTACATTTTCAATTTCATTAGCTGAGGTTGGGTTATTCAGCAGTTTTACATCTTCTTGATTCAGCTTTGGTAATTCATCACTTTATAGGAATCTGTCCATTTCTTCTGTTATCGAATCTATGTGAGTAAAGGTTTTTGAAGTAGGTGATAATGATCTTCTGTATTTCCACAGGGTCAGTAATGATTTCACCCTTTTCATTTCTTATTGCATGAATCTGAGTTTTTTCTTTGCACTTTTTGATAAGGTTTTCTAGGGTTTTATCAATTTGATTTACTCTTTCAAAGAACCAACTCTTCAATTCATTAATTCTTTGCATTGTTTTCTTAGTTTCAATTGAATTAATTTCTGCTCTGATCTTGATAATTTCCTCCGTTCTTTGGACTTTGGACCTTTGACTTGACTTGTTCTTCTTTCTCCAGAAGTTTGAGGTGTAGTGTTAGGTTGTGTATGTGTGTTCTTTCCATCTTTCTGATGTGGGAGTTCAGTGCTGTAAATTTCCCTCTGAGGACTGCTTTCATTGTGTCCCACAGGTTCCAGTAATTTGTATTTTCATTTGCATTGATTGTAGAAATTGTTAAATTTCTTCTTTAATTTCTTCTTTGATTCATTGATTGTTTAGGAGAGTGTCACTTAATTTCCACATGTTTATGTGGTTATTGTAGGTTTTTTGTCATTCATTTCCAATTTTACTACGCTATGGTCAGATAATGTGTATGCAATTATTTCAGCTGCTTTGCATTTGCTTAAGCATGCTTTGTGGACTAGTATATGATCTATTGTAGAGAATGATGCATGTGCAGCTGAGAAGAATGTGTATTCTGATGATGAGTGGAGCCCTCAGTACACATCCACTAGGTCTGTTTGTTCACAAGTTTGATTCAGTTCTGTTATTTCTTTACTGATTTTTTGTTTGGTTGATCTGCCTCTCTGTGACAGTGGGGTACTAAAGTCCCCTGTTATAACTGTATTATTATTTGGTTTTTCATGTCTATTAAGATTTGTCTTATGTAGTTGGGTGCTCCCATATTTGGTGCATATATATTTATGATTGTAATATCTTCCTCTTGAAGTTTTCCTCTAACATGTATGTAGTGACCTTCTTTATCTCTTTTGATCATTTTCAGTTTGAAGTTCACGTTCTCTGCAAACACCTGCTCTTTTCTGTGTTCCTGTTACATGGAGTATTGTTTTCCATCCTTTGATTTTTAGTCTGTGAGTTTTCTTTTGAGTGAAATGTGTTTCTTGTACACAGCATATTGTTGAATTTTGTTTCTTAACCAACTCTGCCAGTCTTTTTCTTTTTATTGGTTAGCTGAAACCATTTGTATTGATTGATATAACTGATACATACTGAGTTATCACTGTCATGATGTCTTTCTGTTGTTGGTTTTCTACATTGTCTGTTTAATTGTTTGTTCTGCTTAGTGGTTTCATTTTGTTGCTGTTCTTAAGATTGTAGTTATCTTTGTGTCTTTCTAGAGTGTCTTTCAGTTTTCTTTGTAGTGTTTGTTTGGTGGCCATAAATTTCTTCAGTTGTTCTCTGTCATGAAATCATCTGATTTCCCCATCAATTTTTAAAGATAGTTTTGCAGGATACATCAATCTGGTTTGAAAGTTCTTTTCTTTCAGATTTTGAAATACTTCACTCCATGCTCTTCTTGACTTGAAGGTTTGTGTTGAGAAGTCTGCTATGATTCTGATAGTCTTTCGTTCATAGGTGATCTTTTTTTTTCTCTGACAGCTTTTAGTATTCTGCTCTTGTGCTGTATCTCTTATACTCTAATTATCACATATCTGGGTGAAGAGTTAACTTGGTTATGGTTAATTGGGGTCCTGTATGCCTCACTTATTTCAGATTCTCTTTCCATGTTTGGAACATTTTCTGCTATTATGTCTGCAAATATTCACATGTTGTTTGTATTAGCCCCTGCTTTTTCATTTATGCCTATTAATCTTATGTTATTTCTCTTCGCATCATCTTGCAGCTGTTGAATTGCTGTTTCCTTGTTCCTTGTCATTTTAAAAATATCTTTTCTTTCATGATCATAAACTTCCATGCTGTCTTCAAGGTCTGAGATTCTATCTTTAGCATCATTCAAGCAGTTTTGCCAACTTTTCATGGAATTTTTAATTTCCTGAATTTCCCTTTGAATCTGTTTCTTGCCTTCTATTTGTTTCTTATTTTGTTCATTCAGTTTCCATCATTTTCTTATGTTCTTTTTTATATTGGTCTTCTTTAGATATATACATTTCTTTCATAATGTTTGCCATTTCATTTTTTAGCTGAGAGATTATTTCTGATCTGATTTCCTCTATAGCTTCATGGAGTTGTTTCTTTACTTCAGTTGCTATCATTTCAGAAAGTTGAGTTGTGTAACTCCCAGTGTCTTCTATTTCAGTGTCCCTTGGGTTTGTTCTCAGTGGGCTTGGCACTGAGACTGACTGTTGCTCTTTAATTTTGTCATTTTCTTCTGGGACCTGTGTGGCTGGGCAGGCAACCTCCCAATGGATTGCACTGGAACACTGTGCTAGGTTGAGCTTCAATCCTCTGATATCCCTGTGGCTAGCTGAGGCACACCCCCTGACTCACAATGAATCTTTGCACTCTATGGTCCATGAGGATGGCCATGTGTTCTCTTAATGTACTTTGTTTAGTTGCTCTGGGAATCTGGGCTGGACAAAGTTTGTATCCTCCATGCAGCTAACAGGGGCACACCCCTGGAGCTTGTTGCTGGGGCCCAGAACCTGGCTGCATAGCATTCAGAACCTATGCAACCCAGGTGGCTGTCAGAGAGGCACCCCCAGGGTGTGGTGCTAGGGCCTTGTGTCTGGCTATGTGGAGTTCAGGATCTCCGGGACCCAGGATGCTAAGTCAAGCACACCCCGTTGTGTGGTGCGACCTGGACCTTGTGTCTGGCTGTGAGGATTTCAGAGCCTCTCAAGCATGGGGCAAGCCTGGGTGTTTCCCCAGTGTATGGTGCCCAGTCTTGCTCCTGACTGGGCAGACTTCAAAACCTCCAGGATCTGCTGTGTTGCTGCACCCCTGAACAACGTTGCTCATGCCTTGTGTTCTAATGGGCAAAGCTCAAATTCTCCAAGGCCCTGCAGCTACACAGGCCACTCCATGTTGAGCAGTTCTGGGGCTCTGGGCTGGGCTGGACTCGGTACCTCTGTGACCTGTGATGCTGGTTGGGTGTTTCCCTGATGGATTGCACTGGGATGCTTGGCTGGGCACAGCTCAAACATCTGTGCAGCTAGTGAGGGTTCACTTCTGGAGTCTAGACCACTACCTTTTATTCATTTAATTGTGTGAGGTATTATGTCATTTTTGCTGTTGACTTCTGTAAGTTTAATGTCTCTGAAATAAAATTGAAGCCAAATGATGTATATAATTAGTGTTATGGCATTCCCTTTCAGTTAACATAAAAATATTGTAAAATTAATATATTCTTAGAATTAAGAAAACACCACATATATCTAGCTGCTTAAAATTCTCATCTTTCTGTTAAAATATAAATCAGTCCTGAGAATTTATAAAGACCATCATTTAATATAAATAATTAAAAATTAATCTAATTTCCTTTTTTGTGTTTTGATTGTCTGAAATAGGTTCCCACTATATATCTCAGACTGGCCTCAATCTCATGCCTCAACCTCTAGCTTCATGTATCATCCTCTTGCCTCAGCCTCCTGTGGGCTGGGACTACAGGCATGTACCAACATGTCCACCTGGTATTTGTTCTTTGAACAAAATAATCTTTCTAATTCAATATCAGATGCTTCCTATGAAATGATAGTAAACATAGTAGCAGTTAAAGACAGTGTCTTCATTGTTATAAAAGCTACCTTGTATTCCTTCATCTGATGATCTGCCTCTCAGTCAATAATCATCTTTGAAATATTCCTCACCTTTTGTGTTACATGCAATGTGTAATTTCCAAGAAAATGTTTATAATAAATTATTACTTGTAAAACCATAATAGTTGATACCAAATAAATTAATTACAATGTTAAGATCAGTTTTGATGACATTATTTGACAATGTATAAAAATGTACCTTAAATTTCTGAAGAATGAAGGGAGCAAAGATACTTATTAATGCTTGGTGTGTGTATGAAAAAATAGATAAAATCACTTGAATCCATGAATAGTAAAATTCAGCACGTAGTGAAAAACATAGGTAAACATCAATAGAGCAACTTACCACCAACTCTCCATCCAACTATTTACACTAAAAGACCTCTCTGTATCAAAATAGTTCTGTCTGTGTTTTCACATAATTGTCTAGACAAGTACACTTAATTTTCTCTCTGTTAATTTTGCAATATATCTGGTGCTCTCTTCCTATGGATGATGAGTGATCTAGTGAGGATTCTGAGCCATCTGGAACTAGTGTGTGTGAAGAAGTGTAAAGGTGGAGCTGTCTGGAAGTATAGATTTCTGGAAAGAAATCAATACACTGGAGTGAAGGCAAGTTCAGCAAGCAGCAACTGGAAATAAGTTTTTAAAAATGTAAGGCTGAAAAAAATTCTCTGAGAATGCTACACAGTATAGATGTGAAATGAGAGTCTTTATTTTAGTTTTTTGATGTAGAGAGCCTTTTTTAAAATGCCAGTGGAAGAGCTCTTGCTCAGGCAGAAGGCAATGAAAGGCCCTGGGTTTGATAGACAAGTCAAACACGCATTCACCTTAAAAAAAGGAGTGTAAAAAATTAGAACTCTGGTACTGAAGAATGTTCACTTAGCACTTTAAAAAGAAACACTTTGAAGAACAAAGCAAAGCTGTAAAATTAAGCTTTGTGGAACTCATAGGACCATAGAAGAAAGACTATGAGAGAATGTATTGTGTTTTAGGCAAAATGTTCAGAAAAAAAACAGGGCTGTTACTAACCAGTGGCCTACAAAGGAAGGAGAAAGCATTGTCTTTTTTTAGGTAGATTTACAATTTATAATGAATGATTGTATGTTTTATCTTACAAGAGAGAATGGTTTGGTTTTAAAATCTCAATTATGTACCTAATCGCCCCAATATCTGTACTTTTTCTCAGTTTATACATTTGTTGGTCAATGAATTGCCTTCTCACTTAGCATTCACCCATGTCTCATATTAATACTGATTTGTAACTTGATATTTCTGTTAATGTTAGCAGCCATTTGTATTACGATACATTTAACACTATCCCCTCAAATTTTGCCATGTCCCACTCCAATCCTAATAATTAATTTACCCACACACTCCTATAGAATCCTTGAACATAATTTTCTCAATCACTATTTTTTCTAAAAACTACAGCAAGGTATATTTCTATGTGTTTATTTTGATTTTTTAAAATTTGAATTTGGTTTTCCTCCAAAAAAATTTGCATTACCTATGACTATATATACTATCCTGAGTCGAAAACAAATAAATTAGCATAAAAAGAAGAGAAAAATACATAGAAAACAGAAATAAATCAGCATCTCTGTGAATCCAGTCCATTACATTTGGGTTGGTCTCTGAAAGCAAGGCCCCTGTTTCCTCTATTATTCCACTACTCTCACCACCTCACTGCTGACACTAGATATGTGGGGTTTCCCTCAAATATTCAGTCCAGTTCTCCATAAGGCACCAACTCAGTATCTGATGATTTTACTCAATTCCTGCATGAACTGGAGTTAGCACACACTCACAGGTTGAGGGCTCAGTCTCACAAAACTCTGACACTTCCTACTTCAGGAATCAATCAATCACCAACTGTCTTGATTACTTTTCTCTCATTTCTGGGACAAGATATCTGCCACCCAAAATTAAAGAAGTAAAGTTTTATTTATCTCACAGTTTGTGGAGATTTCAGTCCATAATCGACTGGTTCCAAGGCAGGGTGGCATGGCATGGGGACAACAGTTCAAGACAGCAGAAAACAGCAAAGTAACTAGAGCAAAAAGTGAGGGTAAGGGAGAACAATTCTTTTTTTCTCCCTTATATTGTAAGCAAGCTACCACCCCCAGCCCTAGGGTGGATGTAGCAATCACAGCATTTTGTGCCTTCCTCTTGCATACATTACAGATGTTTACAAAGGATCTTGGCTCCCTGGTGAATCTCTGAGTTAAATTTCTAAACTTCTCAAGTTGACACAATGCCAACTCAGGTTGTCACCTGCGCCCCTCATCCACTGGCTATAAACTAAAGGTTCCATGGATGCCCTCCCAGTTTCCATAAATCAGTAGAACAGCAAACAGCAATCAAGTTTACTTACTAGATGATTTGTTTACTATAAAAAGGTAAAACCTAATAAGACAAGTTGGTGAGATACATTGGAGGAAAGGGAGATTAGCTTCTCTGACCCCTCCATGTGCACTAATCCCCTGGGACCCCAGGTGTTCCCCAGTAGAAAACTCCAAACTGTGTGCTTCTGGTTATATATGAAAGCTGTATAAAGTACAAAGAAGTGACTACAGCATTGGCCACAAGGACCAAGTCAATCTTTAGTCCTCTAGCCTTCCCAGAGGTGAAAGAAGAGTAATGCTAAAAGTTTCATCCTAGAATCATAATTCCTTCTCTTAACAACCAGTTCTCCATCTATTGCTGCTTTCCAAAAGTTACTTTAGTAACAGAAACTGGGTTATGTTTAGAAAGGGCTTGTTATGGATTACAAAACATAATCATTTTGTCTTTATCTCATAGGAAATTCTATGGATTTTAGGATTTCTGTGAATATATATATATTCACAGAAATCCTAAAATAATAATAAAATAATAAAATAATACTATAGTGTTATTTAAAGCAGGGAGAGAGCTTTGACTCAATGCAACAAAGACTCTCTTTGTTATCTAGTATGCCTTACAGATCCAAGAAACTAGATCTCTCTTTACATTTCATTTAACTTTTAATATAGCCTTAGGAAATAGCAGATCTCTTTTTTTTTTCAAATACTCCTCTTCCTTCTGCATTTGTATTGTACATATATCAATGATGAATTACTTCTACATTTCTTGTTCTTTTGTTAATCAGAAATCTTATTTATTTTTCTTTTAGTTTTTAAAGAATTTCACAAGTTGGATTTTTTTATTTCACTGATTTCTGCTATTTAATAGCTCATTTAAGTGATTGTATAGAATTTAAGGATAATTGCTTTCAAAAGTCACTATTTTCCATCAGAAATTTGATCAATTCACTGACATCATGAACTTACTTGAACTTTAAAAAGAACTATTCCTATTTAAGAGGCTTTTAGAAAATTTCTTTATGTAAATTGCTTTCTTTAGAATATTTGTATATGCATGTACTGTATTTTTATCTTTGTCTTTTCATTGAAGGGAATGTGTTTGCCCTCATTATAATAAAAGGAGTATTTTCAGAGTTTTGAATGAGGGTAGCTCAAAAATTTAGAGAAGAAAAAGGGTTAGATTGACTGCATACTTGTGTGATAACTGGGGACTGGTTTTCTGTGAAGCACACAAGTACAGAGGGAGAAGTCCTTAGAGAAGAATGTGAAGACCAAAGGATCCCTCACTCTTCTGATGATTCACTGTGATCCATGGGTATGAGGCTCCTTGGGGCGACACTTCTCTCTTTAAGCTAGAACATATTATTACATAGGAAGCCTGTTCCAGCAATAACCTGTTCCACAGGGCTCCCCATCCTTCTGAAGATGTTCAGTGAGAACATCTTGCATCTTTCTTCTGGTTTGAACATGAATTTTCTATCCACATTCCCCTGTGGGAGTTAGTACACACACACACACACACACACACACACACACACACACACCGCTTTCCTGCCTCACTTTGTTGTAGCTAACCTTTAATTTTAGTGCCTGACACTCAATTAAGACCAACATCCTGCAAACTTGCTGATTATTTCGCAGCACTCATTCCCCTCTGCCTTACATTTTGCAGAACAACTTCATGTATTTTGCCATTTTGGGAACTTAACAGGAAACGTACTCAAATGTGTTGGTTCTAGTCATCAACTTGAAATGGAGGTCTTTCCTTTATTCCTGAAGGACACATCGATCACTCATGAAAAGAAAGAAATTGGAGTTTGGCAGCACATTTTAATTTCTTAATCATGTTCTGTAGAATAATTAAATGACTGTGCAAGGTTGAGGGTCTTGTGGATGGTGTTGAGGGTGCATACATGTGAGTGTACATGTCTGTGAAAGAGAGAAATTTCACTTGTTCTGGTTATCTAAAATGTTTTTCAAGAGTTCATTGGGTTTAAGTCTTAATTTCTGATGGACTTTTGGGAAGTGACTGGATACAAAGAGACCATTTAAAACCATGAGAGAATTAATACACTGGTGAGATCATAATTTGATGATATTATTGGGAGGTGACAGAAACAGATGAGGTATACTTAATCAGAAGTGTGTGACCTCGGGGACTATATCTGCTTCCTGTGTCTTCCTCCCAGGTTCTGTTTCGTGGGTGCCTCTTGATGGGCAAGTTTCCTCTGTCAGTGCCCCTTCACCATGCTGTTTTGACCTCACCACCTGCTTCACAGAAGCAGTGATGTTGACTATTGTCTGAAACTACAAACAAATAAATTTCTTGCTTTAAGTAGTTTTTTTAGATATTTTGTCATGGTAAAAAAAAGCTGACTAATCCACCATATAAATTCAAAGACTAACAATTTCTCAACTTGAAATGTTCTTTTGCATAAATTATATAACATTTGCAATTTTTAGACATCAACATATTAAAAAAGAACAAAAAAGAAGAAAAGAAAATGAAATGACTCCTCCTTATATTTCTATCATTAATCACCATTTTTATGCTCAAGCTTATAAAGTTATAGAAAACACATATAATTTAAATAATTAAATTATTAATAAGATAATATATTTATATTGATTAAATCTATTTCCATAGGGTATTCCACTTCAGTTTAATATGTTGATTAATGGTCTTTCCTCACAGAATAATTATCAATTATATCCAAATTAAAATGGCACAGTTTCAGCATACCAATTAGAAAAAAAAACTATATACAAGGTTTTACAAACTTGAATGTCTTGTTTAAATCTCCAGTGTAGTTAAATTGCCTGACTAATACCTGTGTTTGGTTTTGTGAGGAAGAATTGTTGAAAACATGCATTTAATTACTTTTCTCAAACCTATAGTAAGATGAGCATGAGTTATTGTATTGTTCAAAATTTTTACATAACACCTGTATTTTGGATGATATTTCAACCTAGCTTATATAAATTACCTGTTAGTTTGCTTTAGAGAACTTATGCTGACCTATCACCTTACCACTGATTTATTTTCCTAAGTAATTGTAAATATCAATAAGTTAATGAAAAATACCAAAACTGATTGCCTGTATGATTGCTTATTATTTCAAATAAACTAAATTTTTCCTCATATCACCTAACACTACAAAGAAATCAAAAAGGAGCTATTTGCTCAGTTTGTCTACAAGCAAACGTATTGAATATCTACTATTTGCTCAGTACTTTCAGAATTAACACTTTGGAGTGTTATTTATTGTGTGAATCTTGATTTTAAAAATCCAATTTTGTTCTTGTTCAAATAGATTGTAGTATGTTTTTATAATAAGAACTAATACTAAGCAATAGACTACAAAAAATTAAATTTTTCTTAGTACCTGAAAAATGCCAGAAGAGATCAAATGGTTAAAAGTACAGTAAATGTTTAATATTCAGGCATGATCACAATGAGGTTATAACTTCAGCTTGGTCTTGCAGGAATAGTAACAAAAGCAAAAAGCAACGCACTGTGAAATTTAATTCAGAAAGGGGAATTAAAGAATTTAAAAAATGCAGCAGTGGGGTATTTTACTTTTGAATATTCCTTACTCATCCAGAGTAGTTGTCTCTCATCCCGTTCTTCTTCCTTTCCCTCACCTTAAGTAAATTATCTTCTTTTACTTCAAAAAAATGCAAAAGAGAGACAGGCATGGTGGTGCACGTCTTTAATTCCAGCACTCAGGAGGTGGAGGTAGGTAGAGCGTTATGAGTTCGAGGCTGACAGGCTACAACATGAGTTCAAGGCCAGCCTGATCTGCATAAAGCACCCCTGCCTCAAAAAACTAAGGCTGGGAGTTTGGTTCAGTGGCTTAAGCGCCTACCTGGCAGGTGTGAGGTTATGAGTTCAATTCCTGGAGCTGCAAAAACATATATATATTAAAAAATGCAAAAGTGCTGTAAATTCAAAAGTAGAAAAGTCTTTTTTTGAAGGAAGATGCATCTTATACATGAATCTTTGATTATTAAATGTTTTGTTATGTTCAGTACCCCCCTAATAAAATACACAATCCACATGTCAAGAATAAAGCTATGAAGATCATAAAGTATACCTTAGCTGGTTCTGACATTGATAGACATATGTTGGTAGAAGGTCTGTCAGAAAGGGATAAAAGATTACACACATAGTGCTAGCATCTGAGTCAGATGGATCAGTAAAATAAAATAGAAAGTCTTCCGATAAGTTGAGATGTACTTGGCAATGTGTTGATGTAGTATTATCTCAATTGGGGCAAAGACTGATTTTTTTAAAAATAACATTGACACAAATGATACTCATTTAGACATAAACACAAGCAAACTATAAATAATAATAAAGTTCAAATGGATCATAGATTAAATGTAAAGTCATAAAACCATAAATGCAGTAGGAAAAAAATACAAATGAATCCTTGTATAACCTGAATGTAAAATAAGATTTTTCTAATGATTCAATATTGATAAGAAAAAAAGATTGGTAAATGTAGATGCATTTGGGGGGGGTACCAGGAATTGAACTCATGACCTCATGCTTGCCAGGCAGGCACTGTGCAACTGAGCCATATTCCCAGCTTGTAAATACATATTATTAAGTACTTGTTGAGAGACAATAAACACCAAGAAGAACATACCCAGAAAAATGACAAATCAGAGAGAAATATATTCTACATATATCAAATGTACCTAACATAAAATGGGGATTGAAATGACCAACAGCTAGTAGAAAAATAGATAAAAGACATGAACTCATAACCTTTTTAAAAAGGCATAGTTATTGGTGCTTAAACATATGAAATGACATTCAAATTTGTGGCAAGAGAAATGCAGACCAAAACTACAAGATACTTTTCCTCATATCTAGTTGGCAAAACTTAGAAATGTGACAGTATGACCTGTTAGATAGTCTAAGAAAAATGACACATTTTTATTTCAGTGTTTTAAAAAAGATACACTAAGAATCTTAATATTTTATAGAATTTGAGCATTCAGTAATTCAAGAATTAGGCAGCAACACACCACAAGTAGTTGAGTACAATTCAGTGGGTACAGGGGAAAATCTTTTATAAGTGTTTGTGGAATCACGGCAAGAAAAATATATTCCCTTTTAGTTCAAGATGAAACTCCTTTTTTAAAGATGTTTCATGGATTCTGATTAGTTAAGTCTCCTTTATATTCTTTACATTGAGTTGGGATTCAGTTAAGCAGTTTCAGCGGTTTCGATTAATGATCTGCTGTCCCCAAGGCAGAAACATCATGTGAGAAAGGCAGGGAAGAGGGGAACCGCTCACCTCATACCATTTGGGAAGCAGAGAGTGGTGGAAGAGTCTGAAAAGGAGGAGCTAGGAACCAGATATAATACCACAGGCTCACCCCCATGACCCATCAATACACACACAGAAGTGTGCTTTACTAATTTTCTAGGGATCTCTTACTCAAGTTGATAATCAAGATTGACCATCACCATCTATTTTTGTCATGGCTGGTTTGTCTTTGTCTTGGTTTAGAATACATAAGTTGATACATCAGGTCATTGAAGAAATTTTTCCTTATTCTTTCTATCATTGTAAGTACAATGAGATTATCTAACATATCATTGATGAGTGCAAAGGTGCGGTAAAGACCTTTAAAATAAAGTTAAACATCAAGGAGACTTAAATGAACTATCAGGAGGATGACACTGAAATTGGAGATAATTCTCAGCCAGCCCCAACCCCAACCAAAGCAACTAATACTGTCAGTGGAGTTATAACAAAATAAAAGGTTAATAGTTGTAGTACAAACTTCATATCAAAGCTCAGAGAGAATCTAGTCAAGAAAATTCCATGATTCAATGGATAAAAAAGATGTGGTATTTTTATTTATTTATTTAAGAGAAAAAAAGACACATATAACAAAGAAAAATCAAAAGAGACAAACGAATAGAGTAAATGCACAACAGTAACATTACAGGTTTACAAAACAGGATGATAGAAACTTGACAATGGTTGCAATATTGCGTATCGTTGTCTTCAAAATGGTTGTTTA
>RJWM01044826.1:0-13090 GCA_004363535.1 Dasyprocta punctata | reverse complement strand
ATCTCAACATTAAAACAGAAACATTAAATCTGCTGGAAGACAGAGTAGGTAAAACTCTTGAAGACATTGGTGTAGGCAAAGACCTTATGAATAAAAGCCAAAGTGCACAGGAATTATCACAAAGAATCAACAAATGGGATCTCATCCTACTGAAAACTTTTGTACAGCAAGAGAAACCACCGACAGTGTGAAGAGACTACCCACAATGTGGGAGAAAATGTTTGCCAGCTGTCCCTCAGAAAAAGAATTAATATTGAAAACCTATAAAGAACTTTAAAAAATCAGTCCTCCAAGATTTAAAGACTCAGTTCAGAAATGGGCATCTGAGATGAGCACACATTTCTCAGATGAAGAAGTACAAACGGCAAATAAATACATGAAAAAATGTTCAACAGCACTGGCCATTTGAAAGATGCAAATGAAAGTAACACTGAGATTCCACCTCACCCCAGAAAGAAAGGCTAGTATTAAGAAGTCAACCAATAACAGATGCTGGAGGGGCTGTGGGCAAAAAGGAACCCTTTTCCACTGTCGGTGGGAAAGCAGGCTGGTGCAACCACTGTGGAAGTCACTGTGAAGATTCTTCAAAAAGCTAGGATTGGAGGTCCCATTTGACCCAGCTATTCCCCTGCTGGGTATCTTCCCAAAAGAACTAAAAACATCGTAGCACAGCGATATATGTGCACCTACGTTCATAGCTGCTCAGTTCATAATAGCTAGATCTTGGAAGCAGCCTAAATGCCACTCAACTGAGGAATGGATGAAAAAGATGTGGTATTTTTATATAATGGAATACTACTCAACTATAAAGAATGATAAACTAGACATTTTCTCTCTTAAATGGATGCACCCTGAAAATATACTTATCAGTGAACTAAATAAGTCACACATATGTAACCATCCTATTGTTGCACTTGTGTGACAAATTGAAAGAAAATCCATGTATGTATGTATGTAAAAAATTAGCTAAGATAGTTAAAGAAAATGAATTTTGAGTGAAAAGTAGTTTTCTCAGGGTCATCTTCAGATTTCATTTTTAACCCAAAATATTTATTTGAAAACAATAGAGCAATCATAACAAAAAAGATAGTCATATAGCAGGTTTCTCTTGATTCACTGAGGCAGAAGTTTTGTGCTAATAATGTGTTGGATAATGTTTTGTGTCTATATTTTTTATCCTAGATAATTTCTGGGAATATAGTAGTATGCAATGTGCTGATGATTATTATTCTCTTGTTGGCTAGTTGTGAAATTATTTTGTTTTGGTTTCATACTTTCCTTTTGTTTGAAATTTTAAAAAAGATGGATTTGGGGACAGGTATACTTTTCAGAATATAATGACTTAGTCATTTTTCAATAACCAGAGTTGTTAGTGATCAGAGTGTCACACAAATGGGTGAACTTATCCTGGGTATGTTTGAGGATATTGCTGTTATTGCTACGTGGCTGGATGTGGTGGAGTCTAGGAACACAGTAGCCATTATTGAGGAATCTGTTGTATGGGTCTGGTGGTGTGTTTCAGAAGCACACTTTGATTTTATCATAGATGTTTCCCTACAAATTACACTTTTACACAGTAAAAGAATCACCCATCCATCAGTGGGAGGATTGTTGACCAAGACATCACTTACTTTTTACCTCAATAAAATAATACTGAGATAAAGAAAAACATACCATAAAGTAAGTAGAAAATCAGGAAAAACATGAAGTAGGAAAAGAATGACCCTGCTGTGGGATAAAAAATTAATGCCCTATCACCTCCCACATTATGACCTGGTGCTACTCTCTAATTTCCCAATATGATCTTGTCAACTGTTCCTTGAGGTTGACAAGAAGACTGCAAATCTTACTGCTGTCATACTAGCAGATGTGGGCACAGGTCTGTCATTTGAGCACTAAATATCTGCAGGGCTGTTGTCAAGTACGATTTCCTTCTCTCTAGGGAAGATGACCTTGGTGTCTTTCTTTCATCCAAGCTTGATAACAATACAAGATCTTGTGCTCAGTATGTGCAATTCGCCTGATAAGAATGAAGGCTCCACTTTAATCTTCTTAGGCTTTGTGAAGCCAACGGAGAACTCACTGAGATCACCTGCAGTTCACAATCCAGCAGTGAGTCCTGGCTTATGCACCATGGTTACAGATATCTGAGGGCTTCCCGTGGTTTTACACAGACTCCTGTTTGTAGCCAAAATTGTGCATATGTCCACCCTTAAGAAAGAAGTATCAAGGGAATGCAGCACTACTACGTACAGACAGTAAAATTGTGTGTGTCTCTCCTAGCGTATACTTGAGATAGTTTTTCCTGCAAATAAATTTAAATGCTGAGTATCAAGTTACAAATAAAAATAAAAACAGAAACCAGACTTCTACTCTTGTACTATATTCTATCATATTTCAGACTTCTTGTCCAGAGTTGCACTAATGACTCTGCAGTATATAAAGCTCAGGGCTTGAAAATGCAGATCCTGTGGAGGCCTTTGGATGGATAGAAACTGATAAGTAGGGAAACTGATGCCCATATAGGTGGACCAGCCCATAAACTGGACTCTCAAATCCTCTGTTAGCCCATGTGAGGACAAAATCAAGTCAAAATCAAGTCTGCTTGTACCACAGTGAATTCATGGCCAGCTCAAGCATTAACTGGCAGTCAGTCACTTTTTCACTTCACACATCATTATCCTGTAATTCCTTTCAGTGAACAAACCCCATACATCTTAGATCACTAATTCCTTAGTCCACTCTCTCCTATGCTACTCACATCTATATCAAACTTCTGCACTTTCCTCAAACTGAAGCCATCTCAACTTGATCAACAGATATCCTGGGTTCAACATTCACTTTGGAAATAGAAGCCATCAGATGGAAATTTTGCATCAAAAATCTGTATCCATTTCCTTCCTTTCTTCCTTCCATCATTCTTTCCTTCCTTATTTACTTCCTTTCTATTTTACAGAAAGACATTTCTTTCCTGGGTCCCAGCTGCAAAGTAATTACTCTTCCTGAAATATTTTTATCAAGAGTTAGCTAAACTCCTGTCCTGATGGACTGATCCACCCTTCCCAGCCATCTTTATTGGACCCTCCATCTCCTCATGAGGCAGTCTACATCTTTCACTTTTTAAAGTTTTCATTCCAAAAATATGTAAGCATATGCAGGGGAAATTTAAAAATGTAACTTCCCCTGTACTCTTAACTCAACATTCACAATTATTATTTGACATATGTTGATGTGCCACAGTTTTGCATCAATGAATAAAATGCAAAACTCCGGTTAAATATCTTGCTATCCATCTTTTAGATGATATGTACCCTGTGTTAAGGCTTTCAAAGTCCTCTGATATTAATCATAGAAGGAACTATCTACAATATAGGTACATAGTATTGGCAATGAAAAGCATGGAAACTTTTAGTCTTCTTTGTCAAACATGAGATATTATTTGCCTAAGCCCACACTCCCAACAAACTCAGGACACTGTAGGTCCTGAATCAGCAGACTAACTATAGTACAAATCACAGAAAGAGAAAACTGTACATGTTGCAAACACTTGAGAATTCCATGTCAATATTTTTAAATATTTAGAATCAGTTTTCCTGTCACACACTTTTCTCCTCTCCTTCCTAAAATGTCACTAAAATAAATAATTACACAAACAGATGCTTGACATCATTAGTCATCAATGAAATGCAAATGAAGTTCATGGTGAGAGAGCACTTTATACTGATTATGATGGTAAGAATCAAAAAGTCAGATAAATTTTTGGCAGAAAAGAAATTAGAAGCATACACAGTTAGTGGAAATGTTAAATGATAGTTGTTTTAGAAAACAATCTGGAAAATACTCAAACGTTAAAAAATAGTTGCCTCATTAACCAGCAATTTTTTGTACATATATTTAAAAAATGAAAATATATCTCCACATGGAAACTTGTACATGAATATTTCTAACAAAAAGCAAATGAAAAAAAGAAACAGAGAGTGAGAAGAAAGAAAGAAAGAAAGAAAGAAAGAAAGAAAGAAAGAAAGAAAGAAAGAAAGAAAGTTGTGGTTGTCTTGGAAAACAATCTGGCAAACACTCAAATTTGTTAAAAAATTAAAAAGTTGGGGAGGCTGCCCTCACTTGCTGCACACAGGATCCAGCTCTACCGGGTCCCACGACTCAGCGTGACCCACCAGAGGAATGCCCCGCCAGCCTCGCAGCACACAGAGGTACTGAGTCCAGCCCAGCCCAGGACCCCAGAGCTGTTCATCAGGGACTAATCAGCATAGCTGCAGGGCCTTGGAGAGCTTGGGCTCCCCCAACCAGAGTGCAGAGCACACGCAAGCTCCATGCTTCAGTGGAGCGGCCTGCATGCTGCATCCTAGAGCTCATGGGCCCTGCCCAGTCAGGAGCAGGGACTTGGAAATATAGGCCTGGGACTTACCCAGGCTTGCCCAGCACAGCAGAAGCCCTGAAATTCTTGCAGCCAGACTTGGGGTCCAGGCAGCGCCACACTCCAGAGTACACTCTGCCTAGCTCCCTGGGACCAGGAGGCCTTGGCCCCCACCCGGTAAGGTGGAGGCTCCACCCACATGCCTGGGGAGGCCACCTTCACTTACTGCACACAGGATCCAGCTCTACTGGGTCCTGCAACTCAGTATGACTTGCCAGAGGAACGCCCAGCTAGCCTTGCAGGACACAGAGCCACATAGAAGATGAAGAGGCAGTCTCAGTCCCCCAGCCCACTGAGAACAAACCCAAGAGACACTTAAATAGAAGACAGTGGGAGTCACACAGCTGAACTTTCTGAAATGATAGAAAATGCAGTGAAGAAACAGCTCAATGAAGCTATAGAGAAATTCAAATCAGAAATATTCTCTCAGCTAAAAAATGAAATAAGAATCATTATTAAAGATATGTTGTGTGTATCTAAAGAAGAGCAAGATAAAAAAATAGAAGAACTTAAGAAAATGATCGAAACTTTGAATGAACAATGTAAGACACAAACAGAATGCATGAAATAGATGCAAAGGAAAATGCAGGAAATGAAAAATTCCATGGAAAGTTTGAAAAACCGCTTGAATGAAGCTGAAGATAGAATCTCAGATCTTGAAGACAGCATGGGAGATCATGGCCATGAAAGAAAAGATCTCTTATAAATAGTAAGGAACCAAGAAACAACAATTGAACAACTGCAAGATGATGCCAAAAGAAATAACATAAGATTAATAGGCATAAATATAAAAGCAGGGGTCAATACTAATGACCTACGAAGATTATTCACAGAAATAATAGAAGAAAACTTTCCAAACATGGAAAGAGAATCTGAAATACAGGTAACTGAGGCATACAGAACCCCAATTAACCACAACCAAAATAAATCCTCACCCAGACATATAATAATAAGAGTATCAGAAATACAGCACAAGAACAAAATACTAAATGCTGTCAGAGAAAAGAAACAGATCACCTATGAAGGAAAGCCTATCAGAATCACGGCAGACTTCTCAAAACAAACTTTTAAGTTAAGAAGAGCTTGGAGTGAAGTATATCAAATCCTGAAAGAAAACAACTTTAACCCAGATTGATGTACCCTGCAAAACTACTCTTAAATATTGATGGAGAAATAAGATACTTTCATGACAAAGAACAACTGAAGAAATTTATGGCCACCAAACCAACACTACAAAGAGTACTGAAAGACACTCTAGAAAGAGACAAAGATAGCTACAATCTTAAGAATAACAACAAAAGGAAAACACTAAGCGGGGCAAATAATTAAACAGAAAATGTAGAAAACCAACAACAGAAAGATATCATGCCAGGGATGAGGCAGTACATATCAGTTATACCAATCAATGTTAACGGTCTCAGCTCAACAATAAAAAGAAATAGACTAGCAGAGTGGGTTAAGAAACAAAACCCAACAATATGCTGTGTACAAGAAACACATTTCACTCAAAAGGAAATTCACAGACTAAAAATCAAAGGCTGGAAAACAATACTCCATGCAACAGGAACCCAGAAAAAAGCAGTAGTAGCTATTATGTTTGCAGACGATGCAAACTTCAAACCGAGAATGATCAAAAGAGATAAAGAAGGTCACTACATACTTGTTAGGGGAAAACTTCAAGAGGAAGAGATAACAATCATAAATATATATGCACCGAATATGGGAGCACACAACCATGTAAGACAATTCTTAATAGACATGAAAAACCAAACAAACAATAATACAGTTGTAACAGGGGACCTTAACACCCCACTGTCACAGAAAGACAGATCAACCAAACAAAAAATCAGCAAAGAAATAACAGGACTGAATCAAACTTGTGAACAAATGGACCTAGTAGATGTGTACGGAGTGCTCCACCCATCAACATCAGAATACACATTCTTCTCAGCTGCACATGGGTCATTCTCTAAAATAGATCATATACTGGTCCACAAAACATGCTTCAGTAAATGCAAAGGAACTGAAATAATTCCATGCATATTATCTGACCATAGCACAGTAAAATTGGAAGTCAATAACAAAAAAAACCTACAATAACTTCATAAACACATGGAAATTAAATAATACTCTCCTAAATAACCAATGGGTCACACAAGAACTTAAAGAAGAAATTAAACAATATCTACAATTGAATGAAAATGCAAATACAAATTACCGGAACCTGTGAGACACAATGAAAGCAGTCCTCAGAGGGAAACTTATAGCACTAAACTCTCATATCAGATAAACGAAAGCAACACACATAAGCAATCTAATGCTGCACCTCAAACTTCTAGAAAAAGAAGAGCAAGTCAAGTCCAAAGTCCAAAGAAGGGAGGAAATTATCAATAGCAGAGCAGAAATTAATGCAATTGAAACTACGAAAACAATACAAAGAATTAGTGAATTGAAGAGTTGGCTTTTTGAAAGAGTAAATAAAATTGATAAACCCCTAGCCAACCTTATCAAGAAGAGGAAAGAAAAAACTCAGATCCATGCAATAAGAAATGAAAAGGGTGAAATCACTACAGACCCGGTGGAAATACAGAAGATCATCAACACCTATTTCGAAAACCTTTACTCACATAGATTCGATAACAGAGAAGAAATGGACAGATTCCTAGAAACCTATGAATTACCAAAGCTGAATCAAGAAGATGTAAAGCTGCTTAATAACCCAATTTCAGCTAATGAAATTGAAAATGTGATTAGGACCCTACCAACAAAGAAAAGCCCGAGCCCTGATGGGTTCACTGCTGAATTCTACAAGAAATTTAGGGAAGACTTAATGCCAACACTCCTCAAACTCTTCAATGCAATCAAAAGGGAAGCAAGTCTCTCTAACTCATTCCTGGAAACAAATATTACCCTAATACCAAAACCAGAGAAAGACCCAACCGAAAAAGAAAATTACAGACCAACCTCCCTAATGAACATAGATGCAAAAATCCTCAATAAAATACTGGTAAATAGAATACAGCAAGCTATCAGAAAGTTTATACACCATGATGAAGTGGGATTTATCCCAGGATGCAGGGATGGTTCAACATATGCAAATCAATAAATGTAATACACCATATCAACAGGGCCAAGGACAAGAACCACATGATCATCTCAATAGATGTAGAAAAAGCTTTTGACAAAATCCAGCACCCATTCATGATAAAAGCCCTACAGAGAATCAGAAAAGATGGTCTCTACCTTAACCTGATAAAAGTCATATATCATAAACCAATAGCCAACATCTTACTAAATGGACAAAAACTGAAAACTTTCAACCTAAAATCAGGAGCAAGACAAGGAAGTCCATTATCACCACTCCTATTCAATATAGTTCTGGAAATATTAGCCAGAGCAATTAGACAAGAGAAACAAATAAAAGGAATAAGGATAGGAAAGGAAGAAGTGAAATTATCATTATTTGCAGATGATATGATAGTCTGCATAGAAGACCCCCAAAGATCCATTAGAAGACTTCTAGAAGGAATAACCAAATTCAGTAATGTAACTGGATACAAGGTGAACACTCAAAAATCAATAGCATTCCCGTACACAAACAACAAAATCACTGAGAGAGAAATAAGGGAAACCACACCCTTCACTATAACATTCAAAAAAATGAAATACTTAGGAATCAATCTAACAAAGGAAGTAAAAGATCTATACAGTGAAAATTACATTACTCTAAAGAAGGAAATCGAAGAAGATTTCAGAAAATGGAAAGATATTCCTTGTTCATGGATAGGAAGAACAAACATTGTGAAAATGGCCATTCTCCCAAAATTATTATACAGATTTAATGCAATCTCAATCAAAATACCACTTGCCTACCTCACAGAGCTAGAGAAAGCATTCCTGAAATTCATCTGGAACCAGAAAAGACCTAGAATAGCAAAGGCAATTCTGGGCAACAAAGGGAAGGCAGGAGGCATCACAATCCCTGACTTGAAACTATACTACAAAGCTACTGTGATAAAATCAGCATGGTATGGAATCAAAACAGACCTGAAGATCAATAAAATAGATTAGAAGATACAACCACAACTACAAACACACTTAGCCACCTCATCTTTGACAAAGGGGCCAAACAGGTACATTGGAAGAAAGATAGACTCTTTAACAAATTTTGCTGGCTTTCTATCTGCCATAAACTAAAACTAGATCCATGCCTATCACCATGCAGTAAAAGAAAGTCAAAATGGATCAAAGATCTGAATATTAAAACAGAGACACTAAACTTACTAGAAGACAGAGTAGGTAAAATTCTTGATGATACAGGAGTAGGCAGAGAGTTCATGAACAAAAATCAAATTGCACGAGAAACACTTCCCAGAATCAATAACTGGGATCTCATCTTACTAAAAAGCTTTTGCATGTCAAAGGAAATCTCCAACAAAGTAAAAAGAAAACCCATGAATTGGGAAAATATCTTAGCCAATTGTCCATCAGACAAAGGACTTCTATCTAAAACATATAAAGAATTAAAAGAAATCAGGCCCCTAAAATTCAAGGACCCAATCCAAAAATGGGCATCTGAGACAAATACACACTTCTCAGAGAAAGAAATACAAATGGCAAATAAATATATGAAAAAATGTTCAACATCAATGGTCATTCGGGAAATGCAAATTAAAACAACACTCAGATTCCATCTCACCCCAGAAAGAATGGCCAAGTTTAAAAAATCAAGCAACAACAAATGCTGAATGGGCTGTGGGAAAAAAGGAACTCTTCTCCACTGTTGGTGACAATGTAGACTGGTGCAAGCGCTGCAGAAGTCAGTGTGGAGATTCCTCAAGAACCTAGGATTAGAGATCCCACTCAACCCAGTTTTTCCACTTCTGGGCATTTGCCCAGAAGAATTGAAAACATCATACCACAGAGATATCTGTGCACCCATGTTTATAGCAACCCAATTTGTAATAGCCAGATCTTGGAAACAACCCAAGTGCCCATCAATCAAAGAATGGATAAAAAAGATGTGGTATTTTTATACAATGGTGTACTACTCAGCTACTAAGAAAGATTGCATTGAGACTTTTATAAGTAAATGGTCACGACTTGAGACCATACTCATAAGTGAGATAAATCAAACCCACATGTGTAAATACTGTATTGTCTCCCTAGTGTAAGAAATTGAAAAAGTATATATGATCCAAAATCTATAATAAATACTATGTAAGGGTAAAAAACAGCTCAAAGAGCAAAAGTAATTGGGAAAGGAAAAGGGGAAAACTGGGAAGGGAAAAGGAAAAGATATAAATCTGTATATATGTATGTGTAAGATAGCTAAAACAAACACACTGCTGAATGTACTGATTATTGAGAAAGAACAATTAACACTCAAATGATTAGATCAATTTTACGTTTCTGTATCTGTTAATATAAACAACCATTTTAAAGATAATGATACGCAATAATGCAACCATTGTCAAGTTTCTATCATCCTGTTTTGTAAACCTGTAATGTTACTGTTGTGCAGTTACTCTAGTCATTTGTTGTCTGTTTTGTTTTTTGTCTTTGTTATATGTGTCTTTTATTTCCACTTAAATAAAAAAAAAGTTCCTCATAAACTAACAATTCCATTACATTTTAGGTATATAGGCTAAAAATGAAAACATATCTCTTCATAGAAATTTGTAAATAAATATTTACAACAAGAAAAAAAAGAAATAAAGAAAGGAGAGCCCAGCTCCCACATGCACACAGGCCAGCGATGACAGTGAGAAGCAGCCAGCCCAGCCTCCATGTGCACTCCATCATCAGGACTCTCCCATGGGTAGCCAGCATGGGTGGAGAGAAGCAGCCAGCACAGCTCCAGCATGCACACTGGCTGCCACTGGGACTCTCTGGTTGGCAGCCAATGTGAATCATCCAGCTATACCTTAGAGAAGCCATGAGTATCTATAGAAAACTACACCACACCCCATTGTCTCCTGGGGAACCTGGGTTAAGTGAAATCCAGGGGCCTAGCCCATCCCATTGCACTGTGGACAAGTTTCCAATGCGGGAGGCACCTGAGACCCCACAACCCAATCATTCAGAGGAACCCAGGAAAATGTCAAGACAAAGGAACAAAAGGTGACCTCTGGCCTCCAGCCCAAACAGAACAAGCCCAGGAGACATGGACATGGATGAAAGCAGAAATAGCACACCTGAAATTTCTGGAATGACAAATGAAGTAAAGCAAGTACTTCATGAGGCTGTAAAAGAAATCAGATCAGAAATAAAATCTCAGGTAAAAGAAGAAATCACAAACATAATAAAAGAAGTGCTGAGCATATCTAAAGAAGACATAGAAAAAATAGGAGCATAGAAGAATGAAGGAAGCCTTGACTGAACAATATAGGAAGGAATTACAAGGCATAAAAAAGATTCAAAGAGATGTCCACCAAATTAAAAACTTCATCAAAAGTTGGCAAAACTGCTTGAAAGAGACTGAATATATACTTTTGGACCTTGAAGACAGGGATTGTAGCTAGTGATCATGAAAGGAAAGATCTCATAGAAATAACAAGGAACCAGGAAACAATTTGAAGACTGCAAAACAATGCAAAGAAAAATAATTTAAGAATGATAGGTGTCAGCTAAAAAGGAAGAGTCAACACAAATGACATGAAAAGACTATTTACAGAAGTAATAGCTGAGAACTTCCCAAGCATGGGGAAAGGAACTGACATACAGATAAGCGAAGTATATAGCACTCCAACTAGTCATAACCAAAATAAATCTATACCCAGGCATACAATAATCAAGATCCCAGAAATTCAGCACAAGAACAAAATCTTAAAGGCTGTTAGAAAAAGGGAAACACATCATCTACAAAGGAAAACCCATCAGAATCAAGACAGACTTCTCAACACAAATTACCAAGTCAAGAAGAGCTTGGAGTGAAATGTTTCGAATCCTGAAAGAAAACAACTTCCAACCCAGATTGATGTACCCTACAAAACTATCTTTCAGAATTGATGGAAAAATAAGATACTTCCATGATAAAGAACAACTGAAGGAATTCATGACCACCAAACCAACCCTACAGAGAGTGCTGAAGGGTATTATAGAGAGAGATAAACATGACCGTGGTTCCAGGAACAGCAGCAGAGGGTTATCACCAAACAGGACAAGCAACTGAATGAAGGGGAAAAGTGGAAGGCCAACGGCAGAAGGATAGCATGGCAGAGACAAACCAAAGCATGCTAGTTGTAACCATTAATGTAGATGGTCTCAATTCAACAATAAAAAGAAACACAGGGAGACTGGATCAAGAAACAAAATCTATCAATATACTGTACACAAGAAACACATTTACTCAAAAGGAAACTCATAGATTGAAAGTCAAAGGAGAGAAAATAATTGTTCCATGTGACAGGAGACCAGAAAAAAGCAGGGGTAGATTGCCCATCAACCATAGAATGGGTAAGAAAGATACAGCATTTTTATACAATGAAAAGCTACTCAACTATGAAGAAGGATAATCTTGAGGCTCTTGTAGATAAATGGATGCAACTTGAGAGGATGCTCAAGGGTGAAATGGTTTGGACTTATATGAGTGAACATCATGTTATGTCCCTAGCATCAAAACCTGAAGCAGTTAGGGGGGTCCAAAATGTACAATAGCTATTGTAAAAGTGATAGAGGAGGAAACATCTAAAAAGGGAAGGTGGTAACAATTGATAATTTCCTATTAGCTTGCTTTGAATTCCTATATCATTTTCCTAGTGTTGCTAGATTTGGTTTTATTCTGTCTTGTTTTGTTTGATTTCACTATTTCTCATGGTACGGGCAGGCATTTTAAAAATAACAAGGTATATTATGGTAGCCATTGTTGACTTCCTATTATCTGGTTTTGAAGTCCTGTAATGTTTTCATTGTTTTGTTTTGATTGGTTTTATTGTTTTGTTTTGTTTGATGGTATGGACAGCTATTTTGAAGAAAACAAGAGACATTATGGTAGCCATTGCTGATTTCTTATTATCTTATTTTGAGGTCCTATATCACTTTCATTGTTCTGTTCTGTTCAGCTTTATTCTGTTTTATTTTGTTTGGTTTATTCTCTATAAAATAAAATAAAATAAAATAAAATAAGGATGGGGATATAGCTCAGTGGCATAAGTACCTGCCTGGCAAATGTAAGGCCCTGAGGTTGATTCCTAGCACCAAAAAAGAAAGAAAGAGGCATAGCTGTTGGGCCGAGCTTGCTGACAGAACCAGGGTCGGGTCCGCGTCCCGCGCGGTGCCCAGCACAGCTCCCTGGGACCGGGAGGCCTTGGCCCCCACCCAGTAAAGGAGTAGACTCCACCTGCATGCCCCGGGAGGCCGCCCTTCCTGGCTGTGCACGGGACACAGCCCACTAGGTCCCGCGATCCTGCACGCCGCGAACCTCAGGGAAACGCCGGCCAGCCACGCAGGACACAGAGGTACGCAGCCCAGCCCAAATCAGCCCAGGAACCCAGAGCTGCTCACCAGGGAACTGAGCAACATAGCTGCAGGGTACTGGAGAGCTTGGGCCTCCCCGCCACCAGAGTGCAGAGCGCACGGCAGCTCCATTCTTCAGCCGCGTGGCTCCGCTCGAGCGTCTGCCATCCCACAGCTCCTGTGCAGACAGCGCCACGCAGC
>RJWM01044825.1:0-13082 GCA_004363535.1 Dasyprocta punctata | reverse complement strand
AATGGATAAAAAAGATGTGGTATTTTTATACAATGGAGTACTACTCAGCTATTAAGAAAGATTGTATTGAGACTTTTATAAGTAAATGGTCACAACTTGAGACCATACTCATAAGCAAGATAAATCAAACCCACATGTGTAAATACCGTATTGTCTCCCTAGTGTAAGAAATGGAAAAGTATATATGATTCAAAATCTACAATAAATACTATGGAAGGGTAAAAAACAGCTCAAAGAGCAAAGATAATTGGGAAGGGAAAGGGCGGAAAGAGAAAAGGGAAGAGGAAAAGATATAAACCTGTATATATGTATATGTAAGATAACTAAAAAGAACACTGCTGAATGTATTTGTTAGTGAGAAAGAACAATTAATACTCATATGATTAGATCAATCTTGCATGTCTGTATCTGTTAATGTAAGAAACCATTTTAAAGATAATGATGCGCAATATTGCAACCATTGTCAAGCTTCTATCTTCCGGTTTTGTAAACCTGCAATGTTGTGTATTTACTCTAGTTGTTTGCTTGTCTCTTTTGCTTGTTGTTTTTACTATATATGTCATTTTTTTTGTTGTTGTTGTAGTTTTTGTTTTGTTTTTCTTTGCTCAAAAAAAAAATATATGAGGACTTCGGGGGACATAGTATCACCCAATATACCTTCCAAAACTGACCAAAGTCAAGCATGTCTGTTTTCAAAGCACTTCCTGCCTCCACTGTCTCCGTGGTGAGGACACACAGGTCAGAGACCTCCAAGGTTTGCCTGAGGCCACACAGCGGCAAGAGGCATTGCTGTGAAGTTCGTCCTCATCTTCTGATTCCAGGATGCTGTAGAGCCACCTTCAACCTTCCTCAGAATTTGGAGACTGTCCCAGAACATGACCCTCAGCAGTGAATGGGGAGGGGCAGGAGGGACACTCAGCAGGTGAAGAGAGGGCTCCTTTCCACCTCCCCTCCCAGACACCGCCGGGCTCCATGGAGGGCCCACATCACACCCACTCCTCCATTGTGACACCAGCAACCCAATATTTCTCTGGACACCATCTCTCAGGGTGCACAGGCAGAGGGTGACCCTGTGGTAGCAGCCCAGCCTGGCAGATCTGTCCCCTGGAGTGTGAGCAGAAGGGCACACAGATGGCAAAGCCCCAGGAGAGGCAGCACACAGCATGCAGCTCCCCCATGCCTGACCCGGCATCTTCTGCGTATTTCTCTCCGCACTGAGGGCCTCTCCAGGCCCTTCCCACAAGCATCGCTCTTGCTCAGGGTTCCTCCAGGCCAGCTGTGGAAGCTGGCATCCAAGTGACCTCCCGAGAAGCTAGCTGGGCCCAGGGAGGTATACTTCAAGGGGCCCAGGCCCAGTGTGATGCAAGAATACAAGCCGGGAGCAAGCAGTCACCCCAGGTCTCTCTCTCTCTCTCTCTCTTTCTCTCTCTCTCTCTCTCTCTCTCTGTCTCCCTCCCCAACCCCCTTCCCCAGCTCCTCCTGGCCACATCCTATTGAATCCCTCAAATGCAAGTCCTCAATGTGGCCTCTGTTTCTGGGACCCCAGATCTCTCCCCTGTGTTCCCCACTTAGGCTCTCACAGGCCCTGTGATGCCCAGCACAGCCTGGCTGGGACAGTGAGGGTCCCCATCAGTGACACATGGCCATCATCACTACCTTCCCTTTAGCCCCTCATGTTATTCTGCCCTACTCCAGCTTTTGACCCTCAGTCTGTCCCCAGTGGCCCTGGCTGCTCCCATCCTAGGACCTGTGGGGTTGCTGTGTCCTCTCCTCTCAAATCCACACAGGTTGGCTTTTCCTGTCTATTCTGAGGCCTCGCTCCAGTGACACCCTCAAACACCCAGGCAGATGTGGGCCTGGGAAGGCCATCATCCCTGCAGACCACACTCCAGAGCCTGGTAGGACAGCAGGAGCACCAGACCCAGGATGCAGGACAGCAACCCAGGTGGCAGCTTTGAGGCAGCTGGGGCAGAAGGCAGTGCAGGGGGACAGTGAGAGTCAGAACTGGAAAGCAGAGAATGCCAAAAGCCAGAGGGAGCAAAAGAAGTGCTTCTTGTTGAGAAACAGGGAATTCTGGGCAATGCTAATGATGTCCAGGTCACAGCCACTCCCGGGATGCCAGGTCACCCTGCAGGGCAGGATCAGAATGAGGAACCACAGGACTGAATCCAAGAGAAGAATAGAGTGAAGAAGCAACCTGTCACCCACCTGCACAGCTCTGCAGGGTCACCCAGGGTCAACACAGTCTCTGGGTTTTCCCCTGGGTTCTGCTGACAGGACAGTGATCTGGGTGCAGCTGCAGTCAGTGCCACCCCGCCCTGCCTGGAGGTCTGAGGTGGTGAGTTTCAGTTTTCTTCATCTAGGAGACATAGGGCGTGGGGAGTGCCCAGGACACAGGAGCAAAGTCACTGCTCACTTCGTGGCCCTTCACTTCTTCTGACAGTGTCCTTGTGTATTCTCCACATGCGTGTGATGTTCACAAGACTGTGCATGGATTCATCCTTGCTGCAGTCCTGGGAACAGGTGTTGTTATTAATCTTAGATTTTACAGATGAGGAAACTGAGGCAGAAAAGTTAAAAAACACGCCTAGGATTGGAGGTGTAGCCCAGGGCTAGAGCACTTCACTAGCATTTGCAAGGCCCAGGATTCCATGCCCAGCACCACAAAAAGAAAAACTGTGTCCACGGTTACACAGGCAATGCGGGGCAAAGCCGTGATGCACACCCCAGCAGCCAGGCTCCACCATGCCCTCAGCCTCTGTTCCGTGTGCTCCTGAAATGTGCTGTCACTTCCACCACTGAGCTCATCCCAGGACTCAGCCACGTCCCTCCCATCAGCCTCTCGGGGTTCCCAGGCCATGACAGCACATCTCCTGCTGCCCTAGACCCTGCCCACCTTGTCCTTCGCAGGAAGGGCCATGCCTTCGCCTCTCACCCCCCTCCCTCCCTCCTGTAAGTGAGGAGCTGGAGACATCTGGGAATCTGCTCCGCAACATGCTTGGGACATCTACGCTGGGGCCTCCCAAGCCTCCTGCTGCTGCCGGTGGCCCCAAGGCAGACATTTGGAGCTTCTTCACTGAATCCAGCAGAGAAGTTGCTGCATCGTCGCTGACTGCCATCACGCTGTGATTAGTTAATCACTAAGTACATGGGGCTTTTAATTAACTGCCAGCCTTGTGCAGGCAGCTGTCGCGCAAGCCGCGTCTGAGCACAGCTCCTCGGTCCAGGCTGATGGAACATTTAGTCACACACTGGATGCTTCGCTGTTCTGACGCCGAGGGGAAGGCAGCTGCCACAACTGCAGCCCTAATGGAAGCCACCAGCCACAGGAAGGACGGCAGAAGGCAGCGATCAGCTTCAGCCTTCAGGTGTGTAAGAGGGAGAGGCTGATGAAGTCTCCACAAAATCTGTAAGTGAAATGAGCATACACATTAAAGAAACCCAGAGCCACCACATAACGAGACAGTTCAAGGTTTCAGGTATGGCTGGGTCCAGGGGCACAAATGAGATTACCAGAGCAGGTAGGTTTGATCAGAAGAGCTGCATTTGCATCCCCAACAAATGAGCTGGATACAGGCATAGATGAGATGGTGATATTGTCCCTTCCTCCATAGGGACTTTTTTTGCCTTCTTCTGATGCAGTTATACTTGCCCACCTCTGGGCCTCCAATAATTCTAACCCTTCCTCTACCATAGTCTTATCATTTTTTATTTTAATCTGGGCACACAACTGCTTTATCTAGTAGATCAGCACTGTGACCTCCCAGATTTGATAGTTCTGTGCCATGAGACTGCATTGTGCATTACAGGATGTGCACTACCTCCTTGTCTTCGCCCCCTGAGGAACAAGTGGCACTCACCCATGGTGACAGCCAAGAATGTCCCAGGCTTTGCTAAATGTCTGCAGGGTGCACAAATCACCCCTATGATAGAGGTTGAACCAGAGGAAGTTGCTATGGCCTGGGGTGGGGCCTGACTGCTGCTAGAATTTCAGCAGTGCTTCAAGGTCAAAAGCAAGAGGGGGGAGGTGACAGTGAGCCCAGCCCCCCTGGATGCAGGGAGAACCATGGGCACAGGCTCTGTGCACGGAACCACAGGATGATGTCTGCATCTGGTCACTCCATGCTATGCTGTGTGTTGCTACAGCAAAATACCAGAGGCAGCTAACTTACAAGAGAAAAGATTTCTTCAGCTCATATTTTTGGAGGTTCAGAGTCTAAGATCAGGCAGTTTCATTTGTTTGGCCTTGGTAAGGGTAGCAGATGGTGATGCGTAACAGCAGGAGTATGAATATAGCAAATGGTCATCTAGAACCAGAGGAAGGAAAGCAAGAGAGGGAGAGGGCTCCCCCTCAAGAGTACACTCCAACGGGCTAAGAACCTCTGCTAGGCCCATGCTTTAAAGGACCACAGCCCCTCCCAGTACTGCTACCCTGGGGACTGAGTCTCTCCATACGAACTTCTTCTAGGGGACACTTGACATCCAAATCAAGCAAACCAAGCTCCTCTGGGTCACCAAAATCAAGGATTTGAGACTGGAACTGAGTGGGTGCTAAAAAGTTGAGCAGAGGCAGGGGATTCAGACCAGAGAGCCAAGAGGGCCTGAGGACACCAGTGTCCAGCCCAGTCTCCTCCCTGCTGCCCCAGACCACTGTTTACCACAATAAACGAAAAAGCTCAGGCCCCCAGATCCACATTCACTCGTTACACATCTGGTGCCTGGCAGAGGACAGAGATGTCACAGCTCTGTGTGGAGAGGCCTTGGAACAAGGAATGATAAAACACCCTTGTGAAGCTTTTCTTCCCTTCTTTAAAAGCAATGCTGTAACATGCGATGCATTGGTCTTTACTGTGGTCACTATGCTGTGCTGTTGTCACTGAAGCATGCACCTCCTGTTTGACAAAAACCTTGGGTCCTTTGATCGCCATCTCCTAATTCCCCATCCACCACCCTCCCGAGCCCCTGGTAACCACCCCTCCACTCTCCTACTACAGATTTGACCTCTGCGGAGTCCATGCGTGATCGAGATCACACACAAGGGGCCACAGGCTCACCATGCCGACTATTTCCAACCCCATCATTTGAAAGACAGCAGAATCAGTGCCTGGGACTCATGTAATTTTTTTTTAAATTCAGTTCTTAGTTGACATATACTACGTATCCATGAGTCACACTGTGATGTTTTGATCCACATATGCATTGTGAAATACTAAACCAGGTATTGAACACATCCATCATCTCATACATTTACTATTTCTTTGTGGTGAAAATGTCCCAAGTCCTCTCCCCTAGCTGTTTTGAAATATGCAGCACAATACTGTCATCTGGTCACCCCTGCCGTGCAGCAGAGCCCTGGGACTTTTGCTCCCATCTACCTGTGACTTGGCTCCCGTCCACCAAACTGGCTCCCGCCACAGCCTCTGGTAGCCACTGATCACTTTTCTACTTCCACAGCCTCAGCCTCTTCCCATCCCACATGCAAGTGAGGTCAGGTAAGATTTGCATTTCCAGCATTTATATTCTTGCTTTGAGACTATTGCTTCTCTTCCTCGGCCTCAGTCTCCCCTTTGTACAGCAAGAACAGGACTCACCCTCCTGAGAAGCAGGACCTCGGCAAACAGCGTCAGCTCTGTAGACCTCAGTTCCTGTGGCGATGACTAGGGTGGCAGTGCCTGGTCTGCTGGTTCATGGAGAAAACAGATGATAAAACGTGTGGCAGCGCCCAGTGCAGGGCCTGGCAGAGAAGATGGCAGCACTCTGGAGCCAAAGGCAGCTCTGAGACCATGGGAGACCACCCCACACCACACACCCTCCATCTGCCACTAGTGCTCATGTCATGGAATCCACAGGCAGAGCTGTGACCCTGTGAGCATGGGCACCCAAGCATCCCCTTATCACCCCCATGCATAACAGTCCACACACTGGGCTCTTCCAGTACAAAGTCACAAACTGTCTTTCTGTGCAACAGACAGATGTCCAACTGCCACCCATCATATCTCATGCTGTCACCCCTCCTTCCTGCAGCCCCCACGTCTCCACCCCACCAAGTTAGGGGGAGTTTACTTACAGTGATCAGAATTGGGCTGGGACCCACTGACCTGCCCCAATGTGAAGTGGTGCTACTTATCGTGGCCAGGCCTAAGGTGCCCCCATCTGACCAAGTCACCAGTCTCTGGGGTCAGCCACTCACTGGGAGGCCAAGAGTGGAGGGCACCATCGTCACCCTGGACAGCAGAACAAGCTCTGCATGAGCCTAAGCCACCCCTGAAAGCACCTCTAGCCTGATTTCTGCCTCCCGGCTCCAGCTCAGGTGCTGATATTCCTAGAGGAGAAACCAGGGGCCCAGATGCCTGCTCCCCACCTCCTGCTCCAGCCTTCCTAGGGTCGTCCTCCTGTGCACTCCAATGCCATTGTTGCTCTTGGTCACCTTAGGCCCAGGTGTTTGTCCATGTTGTCTATTCTCGCCTACCATTTATTAACCACCTACTGTGTGCCTGGCACAGTGATAAGCACATTCTCCAGATATTTCATTGCGTGTTCACAATTGCAAGGAGCAGGAACTACTATTGGCTTCATGTTACAGAAGGGAAAACAGACCAAAAAGGCTAAGCCAGCTGTCCAGGGAATCACAGCTGGTGCACAATAGATTGTTGTGTCTTAATCATGATGCTATCCTATGGTCTGAGTTTCTGCAACTTTGCAAAGCTCTGTGCCACCTCTTGAGCACCTCCCAATGCCCTCACCAGTGAACAAGGCTGATGTTAGTCCCACTCAACAGAGGAGGAAGCTGAACTCTCTAAGAACTGTCCTCCCTGTGGTTGTGTGATAACCCAATAGAAGAAAACACAAGAAATGGAATAGACCAAGTTAATCCAGGCTGACACCCAGGCTGCACTCCGCCCACTGCCCTACCCAGCCTCCCTGTAAATTCTGTATGCAAAGGGCCCCCTCTCCCACCTGCTCCCTGGGCATGCAGAAGCACATGCACCAGCGAACCTTCCACGGATCCCACCCTGCAGGCTCCCCTGCCTCCCAGGGGAAGCGCAAGAAATGCCAGGCTTCACCAGCAATAAGGTCTGAAGGGCGGTCAGCCCCAGTGTGCAGTGGGGTGAGATCTGAGACACTGAGCCTGGAAGAAGTGTGGACCAGGTCTTGGTCAGCTGTGAATCCAGCTTCACCACACAGCAACCAGACAATCTAGGGTCTGGGTGACTGCATTTCCTGGAGCCTTACACTCCACTTCTATAAATAAGATATGAATGTCAGCTTCTTTAGATCAAAGATAGGAGGAAAAACTTGGTCACTTTCTAATTCTTAGTGGTTAGAATTATTACCTAATTCAGGGGGTCAAAAACTCAAATGGAGCTATATGGTAATGCACACCTATAATCCAAGCACTTGGGGAGGACTGCAAGTTTAAGCTCAGCTTGGGCAACTCAGACCCTGTATCAAAATAAAAAATCTTAAAAGGGGCTAGGAATATAGCTCAGTGCAAAGACTCTGGGTTCAGTCTCTAGTTCTAAAAAAAAAGTCTTCAGGGGAAAAGGCATGACATAGATGATGTGGCTGGCCAGGTAGGACTGTGGGAACAAGTGGCACACACCCTGGAGGGAACAAGTGCTATTGAGGCACAGTCATATCAGATCTACTAAAACAAATTAGAAATCTGAAATCTGAATGTAAAGTCCCTGGATTTCTAAAATGCTTCACAAGTTTAATAAAACACACCAGTCTGCCAAATCTCACTTGCACCAGTTTGCATGTAAATCAAATATTCTCCACTTCACAATGGAAAGGCAAAAGGAAAGAGGCCAAGCAGCAAGCCCCAGGTCATCCAGCAAACAAATCGGAGCCAGATGGGCTTCATCTTTGCTCTCTGGCTCCCGGGTCTCCACTGCCAGGCTGCCACCTCCTGGAATTTCACATCACCCTTGGGCCATCCAGACCGAGGCCTGCACCTCTGGGAAAACAGCAGCCTCCTTGGGGACCTGCAGAGCAAAGGAAGGACATTTCCAGGGCAAAGCCTACTGCAGAGCTCTGAATATGTAAATCATAACCCACTCACAGCACATCCATCCTGTCACCTAATCAAGACATTTGCTTGGAAAGTCCTGAACAGCTAAGGCAGAGGTGGCGTTGTGAGAGTCAGCTCCTCCTGCCTTCAGTGCTCTACTGAGATTCAGGTCAATGTCTTGTGGCTAGAACTTGGACCAGCCTATAATCCCAGTTCTATGGGAGGCTGAGGCAGGAGGATCACAAGTTCGAGGCCAGCCTAAGCACCCTAATGAGACCCTGTCTCAAAATGAAAAGGGTTGGGGATGTCTATGCCTTCTAGGAGATGGGTAGGTGATAAATGATAGGTAAGATACATGATAGATAGATAGATAGATAGATAGATAGATAGATAGATAATAGATAGATAGACAGACAGGCAGACAGACAGGGGTATTAACATGCCAGAAAGTCAGACAAAATAAAAACAGCTGTCCCGTCTCTGCAGGACTATGTGGCACCAAGGCAGAAAACTTCTGTGGATTTCATTCCAGGGGCCCCCTATCATGAGCCACGATCAGAGATGTGGCCAAACCTTTTAGGCCCTCAAGGTCTCCTTGACCCTTGTGGGTGAGCCCTGTTTTTCAGAGTCCTCCCTCTCAGCACCCCACAGGGCAGGGGGTCAGGAGAACTGGGTTTCAGTGGATTTAAACAACCTGCCTCCCCACTCCCTTCCTGAATGTCTCCTTCCATTCCTGGGCCCACCAGGCCTCTGGCTATGGGAAGCTTGGAGGAGGCAAAGGCTGTAAGTGGGCGGCCCTGGGACTAAGCAGGGCCACATAAATTTGTGTCCAACTAGGTTCAGATAAAAATCAGGATTTCTAGCTTCTCTTGAAAAAAATCAGGAGATTCAGCCATGTCGGGCTTACTTTCCCACATGGCTGCAATCACCTACCACCAAGTGACAACTGTCATCTTGGGAAGGACACATGCATGTCACTTCATTCCACGCTGCATGCTTCCCGACAGACCTGCCAGCTTCCCCACACCACACCTGAATTTGAGAACCCTGATCTACCGCAATGGATATGAAAGCGGAAGGATAGATTGCCCGGGCCTCATGAGTAGGGGTGCAGTTTCCAGGGCCTCCACTATTTTACTGTGACCTGGAGCAGGTCTCTGGGGCTCTCTGGCACTTAGTCTCCTTCCCACCTTTGAAATGAGGCCAGGTACTGGGTGGCATTCCAGGGCATTTGCAACTCTGACACTGATCACCTACATCGTCTCCTCTTGCAGTCAAAACTCCTCTGTGACCCTACCCAGCTCCTGTCCCTGAGGGGAGCCAGGAGGAGCAAATTTGGGGATGGGTCAACCAGGGGTAGAACTGTGCACTGATTTTAATAAAGGATATCACAAAATAAAAATGGTCTTCCCTGGCCACACTTTCTATTTCTTCCTTTCATACTGCTGTTTCTAATATTTCAAGCATTAAGAAAAGCATGTGAATAAATTGTCTTGCAATGTTGTTTCAGTAAGGACAACTGGCGGGGCGGGGGGTGGATACACTGCCCACCCATCCTGTTCCGGTGTGGGGAAGCTGGCGGGTCTGCAGATCTGCTCACATGGGGACACATTTGTTTACTCCCAAACTATTTCCTCCTCCTAGCCCTCCACACAACCCTAATGCTTGCAATCCTGCAGCTTCCAGAAACACCAAGCTCCGTGCTTCGTTTAATAAAAAATTAAGGGACCTTTAAGAGGTGATTCAGTCATGGGGGCGTGTCCCCTTTCCACAAGGAGAGCTGTCACTTGGATTGACACTGTGACCATGGGTTAGTTGTCAGGAGAGTGAGTCTGTTACTAGCTCAGATCCCACCCGCCCCTTCTTTCTGTCTCAGGCATACTCACTTGCCTTTCTACCAAGTTGTGTCACACAGGAAGGTCCTTGCCAGATGCTAGCCCTCATCCTTGGACCTCCCAGCCTGAAGAACCATGAGCTAAGTAGACTTTCATTGTTTAAAATTCACCCAGACTGCCATAGCCAGATAAAATAGTAGCAAATAGACCAAGACAGCTTTCCAAAGCAGTCAGGCACTCCTGCTTCTTCAACCTCTAGTTCCAAGACACTTCTCCACTCCCTGTCCAGGGATCCCCACCCCTTAGACACACCAGGTTATTTCCTCTTCCCTGCACAGCTCCGTGCCTTGACCCATGCCCCTCACTCCAGCTGGAGCGTGATGCCTCCATTGTCAAAGTCCTTAGCATTCATCAAGGTCTAGCTTGAGTACAAATCTTTCCCATACCCACTAAACTGACTTTCCTGTGGCCTACTGAGCTCCACTGTGATTTCTGCATCACTTTTGACTCTTACCATCTCACTTGTACTAGTTATTGAGTCACACAGAAGACTTTGCAGTTAACAGAACACACAGCTCAAACTGAGTTAACCTCACACCCTAAAAAGCTCAGACCCTGGCTCTACATTGCGGTGAGCTACTTTTGAATGGAGTTCACCCTCAGGGTAGCTTCTCTCCCTGATCAAGGCAGGATAACCACTGGGCTTCACATCCAAATTCCCCAGGACTCACAGGGAAGAGAGTTTGTCCCCATGTGCCTGGTGAAATCTCTGCTCCATGCTGAGTGGGCTCCTGTATCAGTCGTGCTGGAAGAGGGGGTTTTAAGCAATTGGAGTTAAAACCAACTGTCGATTGGTTTGGAGAATCCGGGCCTCCCCTTGATTTGCTGTAGTGTTTAGCATCCAAACTGCAACAAAGGAGCAGTGGAAGGACATTGGGAGACCCAATAGTGTCCACAAGGCTTTGTAGGTACTTCCCCACAGAAATACTGAGCTCCCCAAGGGAATGGGCTGACTCTCCTCAATATCTGCATCCTCTTCTTCAGGCCCAGCACAAAGCCTGGCACCAAGTGCAGCTCCATATGCATTCTGCAGTTTCAGTTCCCCACTGCCCCGTCAGTGACCATCTAGGGCCTCACTGGCCTGGCCGACGGTCTCTTGCAAAATGACAGTAATGGCTGACAGCTGAAAGAGACAACCAATACCTTGCATTTGTAAAAGTCGAGTTCTGGTAACCCAGTACCCAGCCCAGGGCCTAGCAGGGCCTGCAAGTGTACCTGCTGCTCTGTCCCAGACATGGGAGGAAGAGAAACCTGGGGCAAAGACCCTTGAGATGACCCCTACACATTATCTACTGGCTCACGCTCTTGGTGCTGATGTCTCTTCACCAGTGGCCTCCGCCAGCTCCTGCTAAAAGGAGACAGGCTGTGTGATTGCAGCCTACCTACCTCTGCCACCCCTACTGTCACTGACAAGGTCAGGGTGGCAGCTGCCCTAAGGAAAACCAGATCTTGCCCAAAAGCTTAGGTGTCAGATTCTTTGGTCTTTTAATTTGAATTTAAAAAATGCAAATCCTCATATGTAGGCTGAAATGTCATTAACAACAGGAATGAGGGTAAAGTGATACAAGAGAAGACCCCATGATGTGGAGCCAGAGAGTAGGTGAACTTCAGAATAAAAAGAGAAAGGCAGGACCGTGGACAGGTAGAGACACAGAGGTGATAGGGACACAGAGCCCCGGCCTAACATTCTGTTTCTGATTCTCATTCCCCGAGGGCTGGCTATATCCTCCAACCATGGGTTTTCAGATAATAGTACAACTTCCTAGCAGGCATCTTTGGTGTGGGCTTCCCAGCCTGGTCCAATTAGCATCAACACTTCCATTTCCTTTTGGGGAACTCCCTCTTTCTCCGCTGTTAAGTACAAGTCCACCCTCACGGAGTCTCACTCTCACTTAAACTAGTCTGGCTTGGTTCCTGGTCTCTGCACCTAAAAATGCTTTGACCAATACAGATATTGCTCATTCCGGCTTTAACCCACGCATTGACTCCCTCGCTGTTTTTACCTACTCAGGGCCTCATTCCTGTTCACATTTACTTGCTACTTGTTTATTATTTGGAAAACCAGTTGTCAAACATCTACTGCAGACCAGGCAGGTTCTGTGCTTGACACGATAGCTGATGCTGTGAAGCTGAGACGAAGCAAGTGGGCCCCAGCCCTTCTCCTCAAACATCTCAGGATTACAGCCCGGAAGCGACCAACCTAACCTAAGGTGGATATTAATAAACACCAGTATTATGTATTCCATAGAAAAGAGCGATTTGAAGATAAAGATTAGAAAATGTTTCTTGGAAAGAATGAGTCTTTAAAAAATAGAATTTGAATTTTAGAAATTAGAAAGAAGGAAAAATAAGAAAAATCAGAGTGATGTTGCCAGTTTTAATAGAAACAGCCAACTGTGTAATGTCTCTGAATTAAGGGGCCAAGTCACCAGAAGAAAATTTCTACTACTAGAGAAATAGCTTATATCACAGTGTGATTCTGATGCTTGAGGTGGAGCCCCACCTCAAAAGCTCACCAAAGACTAGTTCTAGGCCAGCTGCCCAGAACCCCCTCTGTCTCTCCTTCCTGTTGAGTAATTTACACTGACTTTCATATCCTTTCTGTCACAGGTGTCTTTCACTGTTCCAGTTAGAAAAGGTAATAATGCATTTCAGCTCAAGTGTACTATATTTTGAGGTAACCAGTGTATTTCTGTCTCAAAGATGATTTGTTTGCACGAATGTTCAGAGGAAAAGTAGATATGCCTCTTTTCATGATCATAAGGAAGCTATGCAGAAAAATGTCTAACATAAAAAGCTTCCTTGGACTGCTGACAAAGAAAGAAATTTTATATTAAGTGAATACTGGTATAGAAGAGGAGGGAAAGAAATGAACACGGAAAAACAAGTCCTTGTTTATTGGGGATTTTTGTTTGTTTTGTTGTTTTGTTTTGTCTTTTTGAGACAAGGTCTTGCTATGCAGTTTAGTCTGGCCTTGAGCTCACTTTGTAGCCCAGGTTGGTCTCAAACTCACAACGATCCTCCTGCCTCAGCGCCCCCAAGTGCTGGGATTACAGGCAAGTTCTTGTTTTGATGGGCAGGACCTTTGGCAAATTTTCCAGGTGATATAGTCTGGGGAGAAAAACTCAGCCAAGGAGAATGTTCAAAACAGAACTCACTCTGCCAGAACTGCA
>RJWM01044824.1:0-13049 GCA_004363535.1 Dasyprocta punctata | reverse complement strand
TATGCTGAAAGAAAATATTGGATTCATTTAATTGACATCTACTTGGTGTCCATCAAGTGCTGGAGAAAATATATGGCAATTTCGTTGTGAGTGGAGAACAGAGTATATTATTTTGTAATTGTTTGTTAAAACCATAAATATACTAAATATCTTCCAATCACTGATGACATTTCTTGTTATATCGTTACTTTTTAAATGCCGAAATGGGGGTTGAATAGTAGACCCAGTAATTGGGTTTGACACAATGAAGTGATTGAATGCAGAGCCCTATCTTACTCTAAGAGTGCTGAACACATCCAGAATTCTTTCAGGAAATCAAATATTTGTTAATCAGTTCCTGTCAGCCAAATCCTGTTTGATAACAATGAAATAATTAAGTGCAGGCTCTTACATAGAAGAGTGCATAAGTGTTCCAACAACAACTCTTATATTTCTGACCTTTATCATTGATACTGTATTTAAGTTAATACAATGGATGAATATATGCAAACTATATTTCTATCGCTAGTACCTGAGAATTTTAAAAAATAAATAAATAATAAGGAAAGGGAAAGAAAGTGCTCAAAATTGAAGAACAGCTGGGATAGGGAAAGCCAAAAATGGAAGAAAGGAAAAGATTATATGTTTGTAGATATACACATATAACCGTATATATGTATAAGTATGCAAGATAGATAACTATACTAATTCTGTTAGTTCATTAGAGAGAGTAGTTTGTGCTATTGTTTGATTGTCTGATTATTTTTTACACCTAGATTTTGTAACTTGAATAACTACTTCTAAGATAAGAATATGTACTATATTGACTAGTATTGATTTCTTACTGTGTTTTTTAAAATTCTGTATTACTTCTACTTTTTTTAAAATATAAATAAATAAATAAATAAATAGGGATCTAAAATGTGATATATTTTACCTTACTCTTAAATAGAAAATGCCAAATGCATAAGGTCAAAATAGAGTATAATAACTCATAAATTACTTGGGGTTTTAATTTACACTACACTTTGCAAAAAATGTTTTCTAATACAGCTATCATAGAAATTAGCTTAGATGCATTTACAAGAGAATATTCAGTCCTGGGCTGGTCAGGCCCCATTCCAACTATTATATTTGCAAGGGTGTGCCACATTGTAAGAAAATAGTCAGGGGAAACAGACAAAAGGAAAATAATGATCCTTGTTGCTATGATAAATGGAATTCTGAACTGATCTACTATTAAAGAATTTATAAGGGATTCTGGTATACCAAAAGAATATGTGGGTCATTGTATGGAAGGAGGAAGGTGTTAACTGCTCTCAAATATTCAAAGAGCAGGTATCTGGAAGAAATGTTAGTTTCATTATACATGATTCCAGTCCACAGAACCAGGAACCTATGACAGATTCTGACTGACTGTAAATGAGGCTCATGTATCAGCAGAGTCTCTAGAAAAAGTTAGCCATTGCCCATGGAGGTGAAACTTTTTACCAGGGGCAAGTCTCACAAGGCCAGTGGAATGTCCTTCTGGCAAAGGCATCCTACTAGGGATTTGAACACTGAATCAATGACAGAAGTAGGTAATTCCTTAAACTTTATAATATAGTGAGAAGAAATACTGATATTAGGGAGGATATAATTTCCACTATTACTAGGCACTGTTTCAGGTGTCATGGACACAGTGGAAAACAAGCAAAAATTCCTACTTACATGAAACTTGTACTATAAACAGTTTGGGGAGAAAAAGGAGATACATAAATAGCAAACATTAATTTTCCTTTATGTTTGTGAGACAATTATGGGCTAGTCTGAAGCAAAGCTATACTTGAGGCACTTAAGTTGGAAGTTATTATGGATAGAACCATTTCTTTTGCCCACAATAATTTCATCAGTACCATTTGCCTTTGCCCCTGGCACATTTTTTCTCTTTCTCTACACTCTACTGCTTCATTCATTACCATTGTAAAGCAATTTATAATTGTTTACAGTCTAATGTTAATGTATTTTAACATTTGTTAAAATATTAGACATTAATAAAGTCACTTAAGAATGAGTTCCTACATGTAAAGTTTTCCACTTTTAAAGATATAAAATGGCTGGAGAGGTAGCTAAATGGTATAGCATTTGTCTAGCATGCTTGAGGCCCTGAGTTCAATTTCCAGCAATGCAGAAAGAAATATATATAGATATATATACATATACATATATATACATATACATACACATATTTGAATCATTCACTGTCAAAATTTATAAATTATGGAGAATAAAAAATTAAAAGCTGCACACATTTCTGTTTTTATGTCATAATTAGCCATGTATACAATACAAATTTAGACTTTCAGACTATTTCAAAACTGGTATCCTTTCTGTAGTTTCATTATTCTATTAAATTATTAGAAAACTAGTATTTTGGAATTGGTTTAACAAATTCCATAAGTGGAATTGCAGCCATCTTCAAATGTCACTTGGCACAATAGAATATTAATAAAAATGAAAATTTTCCATATTCGATACACACTAAATCAATGATACTGGGGAACATTTGATGAATAGAATGGCAGCCTTTTAAATACTAGCAAAGCAACTGTAGAAGAGTGTCCATGCTAGACAAACACTCTACCAGTGAGCTCTGAGCTACAACTCCAGATTGCCTTATTGATATAAACATAGAAAAGACTTACTTGAAATTTTGATGTTGGTCATATCATAGAGTAATGCATTTCAAACTTATATTTTCTAGTAGAATTTAAAAAAATCTTTTCAAAGTCATTAGGATCAAGGTAGAATTTGACATAATGAAAATTTATGTGGCCTTCACCTAGAGGTTGAAAACTTGTGTTATACCCTTAGTATAAAATGAATATACTTATAAGATACACAACTAAATATTACAGCCAACTATTGAGGAAACCTACATGGTGATGTTTTGTAATTTGATGACTTAGCAGTGGTTATCAATTTGGAATAAGTTCTCATTCTTATATCAGTTCTTCCTACTCAGGTCCATGAAAGAAAACACCAAGTTAGTGTTACTAAACCCATTATCTTACCTATGTAACTGCTTAATTTTATCTTTTTCAACCCAAGAAGTTCTAATGTTTTCATGCATAGTCTCATAAAATACTAATTCCTTGGTCATTTTATTTCCCATAAAGTTCCTGTAAACCTTTCTACATCTTTGCTTGTGTTTACTAGAACTGAATCTTTCAAGTAGAGAAATGCCATGATTTTAAGCAAATATTGGAAAGTAATTTCTTTTGTGTGTACAAGAAAATTATGTCTCATATCTCATACTTAATTGGTCTTTTAGGTAAAAACATTAGACCAAAATACTATCTTCAGAGAAAAGGACTTAATGACTCTAAGTCTTGTTATCTAGAAAACTTGATTTGAATTAGTTTTCTTTGAATTCATTTCCTTACATTTACCAACATTAAGCTACATATTAGATATAATGATTTTTCAATGCCTAAATACAGGTTGCGGCATTTGTATACTACCCATTTAATCTTTCTAGTCTCTAGAAAACTGATGTCCAATAGAAGGATAATGGAAGCCAAAGATGTGAGCCACATAAACAATTTTTAATTTTCCAGTGCCATTTTAAAAAAGTAAAAATAAATGGTAGAGATTAACCATGATATTTCATACATAGCCAAAGTGTTATCATTTCAACATTGAATCAATACATACAATACTGATGAAATATTGTATTTTTGTTTTGAAATCTGTTGTGTATTATAGCACAATTCACTTGGGACTGCCCACGTGTGCTTAAAAGTTCATAAACTGACAGACACAGACCAAGGACCAAGATTTCAGCCAGATGCTGATAGAAAGTTTGGAACTAACATAGTCTGCCTCCTCAGGTTACTGCATTATCATGACTCTTTACTCTTTAAATATTAAGTAGAAATTTATCTATTAAAATATCATGATAATTAAGCATTTAAGTTGTTAGGTTAGTTTTTGTTTTATAATGAAGGAAAAACTTAGCAGATACCCATGAGCATTTCAACGTCAACAAACATTACCATAATGAGGCTCATTCTCCAATCTTTTCAGTATGTTTAATTAAAACATGGAATTTTAAAGGTAATGTGGTGACTCCAGAGTTACAGATTTTTTGTGTGTTACTAAGAAGAGAAAGGTCTTTTCCCATTCACATGAAGCTGCAACAATAGTAGTCAAATGATTTACTATCTTTGGAAGAATGAACTACAGAAATATTTACATAGCATAATACTGGGGTAGAATATTCATCTTAACCTAATGTTAAGAATGACAAAGGAGAGATAAGTCACCATAATATATCGCATTTATTTTCCAATAATACTACTGGAACATTTCACATACCTAAATTCTTTAACCTATATGTATTCAGGAAGTAACCTGTATGTATTCTCTCCTGCTCATACTGAATAAATAAATTGTGAAAATACAGTATCTTTCAAAGGTTTTTACAAACAATTATATGTCTTTTTGAGGTTATCTATACCACCAAATTCCATTTCAACTTTAGAAATAGAAAATTTAAGATAAACAGGGGTATTCATTGATACATTATAAGTGTGACCTTTAGGCCTATGGCATAAATTCACTTGTACAATAAATTACATGAAAGGTGATATAAAAGGTGCTAGGAGCCTTGGCCACCCTCGTGCCACAGGGGTATATGTGTACTCATATTTATAGTAGCACAATTTGTAATACCTAAATCTTAGAAACAACCCAAATGCCCATCAAGCACAGAATGGTTAAAAAAGATGTGGTATTTTTTTATACAATGAAGTATTACTCTGCTACAAAGAAAGATAAACTTGAAGCTTTTGTAGATAAATGAAAGCAACTTGAGACCATACTCATAAGTGAAATAAATCAAACTTGCATGTGTAAATATCGTATTGTCTTTCTAGTGCAAAAAAAAAAAAAAGAAAGAAAGAAAGAAACAAACAAACAAATGAAAGAGGAATCAGACCCAAAATGTACAATAGAGGGCCGGGAGTTTGGCTTGGTGGCTTAAGTGCCTGTCTGGCAGGCATAAGGTTGTGAGTTTGATCCCTGGTGCCACCAAAAAAAAAAAAAAAAAAAGTACAATACATGTTGTGGAAATGAAAGGGAAAGAAAGTGCTCAAAAAGAAAGAATAACTGGGATGGGGAAAAGAGAAAAGGAAGAAGGGAAAAGATTACATGTCTATAGGTATGCATATATATGTGTGTATGTATATACATACAAGATATATAACTCTACCAATAATATCTGTGAGTTCATCAAAAAGAACAGTTCAAGCTCTCATTGTTAAAAATAAAAAAGGTGCTAACATTCTGTAAATGAGTTGTATCTGTCTTAGTTACTTTTTACTCATTGCCAAAACAAAATACCTGATGCCCAAAATTAGGGAAGGAAAGGTTTATTTCTTACAGTTTCTTGGGAGTTTCAGTCCATACTTAGTTGGCTCTGAGGCAGTATGGCGTGGCGGGGCTGCCATTCATGGTGACCACAACTGCAACCATGAGGCGTGCTCCAAGAGTGCGGGCGGGCGGAAGCGCGGAAGCATAAGAGGAAGACCTGCCTTCCCTTACACTGTATCTCAGCTCCACCCCTGGGAGAGTGCAGCACTAACATCACCAATCCCGGCACTACACAACAAATCAATAACAAGCACCAGACTCAGCCCCATCAAAAGTATATGAGGACTTGGCGGGGACATAGTATATCACCCAATACACTGTTTTAGTGTAGATATCTATTTTATACTTTGTGTTTTAATCTAGTACTGCTTTACTTCCTTTGTTATATATGCTGTTCCAGGTAGCTCTTATATCCCATTGACATATCTTCATTATGACATCTTTTAAATTTTTGAAAATTTTCTTACTTCCTGAAACTACAACATGTTTGAGGTTCATCTCGTATACTTCCTGTTCAAGTTTATAGAGTCAGCCATTTCTCTAAGAAGTTCTTTGGGGGGGAATAGTATTAGAAGCCAAGATGTACAGACTCAGTGTACTCATTGTTTCAGGCATACCATTTCTTCTAAAATCTTTCAGCTGTCCCCAAAAAGAGATACATGTGGTTATGCTAAACAGAGTCTTTATAGGTACTTACAAATATTTCACCTATTTATATATTTTGGTAAAAATAAGTTCATACTAATATATTTGACTTGATTCCATTACCATACAGACCATTATAGACCTCCCCAATCTTGCTTTTTTGTAATGTTTGATGAATTATACAGTAAAAAGGTTAATTTTTTTTAAAAATCATACCTGTTTTTTTTTAAATTTTAAACAAGCAAAACAGAAAAAAGTATAAGTAACACAAATTTTTTTAAAAAAACTAAGAAATCAATACTAGTCAATATATTACATATTGTTATCTTAGAAGTACTTGTTCAAGTTATGAAATATAGGCATAAAAAAGACCAAAATATTAACCCAAGAGGTGAAAATGACAAGGTGAAAAAGCAAAATACAATCTCAAACGTCCAGTCCATCAGGATCAAGTATAGGGGACACTGAAATAGAGGACATTAAAAGTCACATACTTTAAATTTCTGAAAAGATAGCAAGTGAAGTAAAGAAACAAATCCATGAAGCTATAGGGGAAATCAGATTAGAAATAATCTCTCAGGTAAAGAAAGAAATGACAACCTTAGTAAAGAAATTACTCAGCATAGCTAGAGAAGACATAGATAAAAAGAAAAAGTACAGGAGCATGGGAAAATGATAGAAACCTTGAATGAGCAACTTAGGAAGCAAACAGAATGCATGAAAAAAATTCAAGGAGATATCCAGGAAATTGAAAGATGGCAAAACCATCTAAATGAAGCTGAGGATAGACTTTCGGATCTCAAAGACAGGATCGCAGCTAGCGATCATGAAAGGAAAGAACTTGTAAAAATAAGAGAGCATGAAATAACAACTCAACAGCTTCAAGATGATGCAAAGAGAACCAATATAAGACTGATAGGTGTCAATGAAAATGCAGGGGTCAATGCCACTGGCTTAGAAAGACTATATGCAGAAGTAATGGTGGAAAATTTCCCAAACATGAGAAATGAATCAGATATGCAAATAAGTGAGGCATATAGAATGCCAAACAGTTCATAACCAAAATAAATCTACACACAGACATATAATAATTAAGATCCCAGACATACAGCATAAAAACAGAATACTAAAAGCTGTTAGAGAAAAGACACAACTCACCTATCAAGGAAAGGCCTTAGAATCACAGCAGACTTTTCAGCATATCTGTTTTAAAATACTCTTTTAAATGAAAATGTTGAGTGTTATGAATAATTTAAAAGAAAATTTCAGGGAAAATAGAAAACAATTTACTTGAGAAACCACATTATATGGTGAGATATAAAGATCTGCTAGATTGAGACCATAATGACTGATCTCATAAATCAGGCATATTAGGGTGGCTGCTAAGAGCTCAGGTAAGGAAAGAAGGACCAGATAGCTCCTGCCGGTCTGTACTTACAAGAAATAAACAGAAAACAGAATGGTTCTGATAAGAGATGATCCATTGATCAGATGATTAGAGAATCTGAATGCCAAGTGGTCAGGAACCAGCGAACATAGAGGGTCACAGGGACGGAATGTTTCCTGTGCTGGACAGAGGTGAGTCACAGGATGTAGGCAAACTTGATACTAGAGGTCCACTGTGGCAAAAGAAACAAAAGATGAAAAGACAACAATGTACTAAAATTCTCATTTTAAAAAAAGCTCAATATAGAATTCAAAATTAAATATATTTTAATTAAAAAATTCTCTGAGAATCTTTCATTTTCCACTCCAGAAAAAGGTAAATTTAAGTTAAAGAATTATATTTACATTTTTTATGCTTCTTGTACATTTTGTCTCTTTTTTTCAATAATATTAGAAGCAGTTATGTGAGGAATAGTTTTCACTCTTCTAAGCAAAGGCAAGAAAAATTACAACAAATAGTTCACTGTTAAAAACATGGTCTCTGAAAAGCCAAGTAAAATGGTCCCAGCAATGGAGCTAAGGTGTCCATGCAGACCGCATTTACTGCAGACAATAGGGTACAAGGGCACCTAAGAATTATTAGAGGCTATTGCGATGAGCAAAAAACCAAACATAAGTAGAGAAGCATCTTCATTTGAAGGTCAGTTTAGTAATTGCAAAGTTGGGAAGAATAAAAAAAGTAGCAGAGGAAGAGGAAGGAAAGAGAAACTCAGAAAGCAAATAATCAGCAGACAAGCTGTTAGTGAAGACCAGAAACAGATAAAGAAAATATAGAGGGAAGAAATGTGAATGTGCACAAGCATATATGTGTATATTTTGCATGTACATGGAAGGGGACAAGCAAAGGGCTGTCTAGTCCATGGTGCCACCTATAGCATCCTCTGAAAGTACATGTATCACTGTCTTTGCAGGTAAAGTTTACATTATGTGTGCAAAATATTTAGCCTAGAGTGGGAAACAATCACAGTACAGACTCACAAACTGTGTAATTTCATAACATACATAGTAAATATATAGTATATTTAGTAAACCTTGGTTAGCAAATTGGATAGGCTATATTCCTCTAGCAAAAACAAAGATAAACAAACAATTTGTTTGCTAATGGTCAAAAAGAAAGAGCATATAGGGGAGCCAGCTGGACAGATGTGAGGTATCAGAATGATTTGCAACTCAGATGGGGTACCCCTTCAAGCTCTTCAATGGTTGGCAAAGCTGATGGCCCAGGCACAAGAATGATGATGGTGGCAATCATCAAAACCTGACTTTTATCCTTTTCACACAGCTAGATATGACAACTGGAATGCAATGGGCTTTCTAAGCATTAATTGCACATAAGAAGTCTGAAAAGCCAGTGTTCTCATTTCAATATGCACCTAAGTAAAGAGAATCAAAATGGTAGCAGCATGTCAAAATTTATGAAGCTATGCATATGTATACATTTTAAATACATATTTAAATTTATGTATATATGTACGTATAATTTTTTGTGGTATTGAGGACTGAACCCAGAGACTTGGCACTGAGCTGTATCCCCACTCTCTTTAAAATTTTGTTTTTATTTTGAGACATAGTCTCATTAAATTGCTAAACAGCACAGGCTGGGCTTAAACGTGTAATTCTCCTGACTCAGTCTCTCACAATGTTGGGATTACAGGTGTGCACCACTCTACGAGGCTGGACATCTACATTTAACTGGCAGTTCTTGAATGGAAGCAAGACAGCATTTCTTATGATTCCTGGGCATTTTAATGTATGGCACTGTGACTATATGCTCATACTTTTGCACATTTGCCTATTTGACATATTTTTCTCATTAATTTATAAGAACTGTTTGCATATTAAAAGAAATCAGCCCCTTTATCACGTAGTATATTAAATGTTTGTCTTCAGTTCATCAATTTTATTTTACATTGTTTATAATAGCATCTTCCCTAGAGAAATGCTTAGTTTTTTATGCATCCATATTTTCTAGTTTTCCTCAGCCCTCTGGCATATATTTCTTTCAAAATTAAGAAAAACTGTTTAAAGACAAACCTCATTACTATTAATGTTAATGTAAATTCTACAACCAAAAGTACTATTTATATGATTTCAAAAGGATCACAAAAATTAGGTTTTGAGGGCACAAATTTGTAACTGTTGCAGTTAAAACCACTGGAATATCTTTAATAAAGCTGTAGCATTTCTCTATTCCTTAAGAAAAACTGTATACTTAAGGATATCCTTCCATTCAAATCTCATGATTAATGAAGTATTCCTTAGAGGAATGGTAGATAGTATTTTTATTTCTGGCATTAAACCTCAGCTAGATATAAAGCATATTTTTAAAACAGGTAGAATGTCTTCCTTCAATTACTTTTAAAAGCACCAAATAATATGTGAAACACTGTTATTTTTTAAATGCTTCTCAGCAAAACTAATGACTTATAAAATAGGTAATTATTTCCACTGAGGTCAGAAGTAGATTTAAATGTTAGAAGAAACTCAAAATAAATGTGATTGGCTTTTCGCAAAATAGCAAATTAGCACTTGACTCCCACCTGCACACTGGTATTTATCTTCATCTCCAGAACTAGTAACTAAATCTGATGCAGCAGCAGGGTGCTAGGATGCCACACATGGTTTAACTCAGCAAGGAGATGGCTGCTGTGTAGTGACATCTGCTTCAGACCCAACAACTGTTCATTAATCTGAGTTGAATACCTGTTGAAGCAATTTGTTCAACCTTAGTTGCCTCACCTAAGTCATTTTCACATTGCTTGTGAGCAACCACCAGCAACTTACATCTGAAAGAACCAGAACCACAATCACATACTGGCAAAAATGGAGGCTTCCCTTACTATGTATATACTGGATGAAGATCCTTAAAGAACAATAGGATTGCTAGAAAACTCAGAGAACCATAATCTATCACATACACAAATCACATCAGGTTTCAAGTCATTTTCAGTGTCTATTAAGTTGTATTCATGCAAATCACCTGATACTGAGGAGTTCATTTCCATCTCTTGTTATTCCTAAATTGCAAAATGGGTTGATTTTTAATTTTTAAAAAGTACTCTACATACACTTTTAAAATGGAAGTGTTTCCACTACCCACCATACCTTTCTAATTCCATTCTCCAGGGGTAAGCACTGTTAACATGGTGTATACCGTTCCAGACTCTTATTACTCTATTATCATTCATATATATGCATGCATATATATATTTATATATACACATTAAACTATCTTGATGTTTAAGCAAAAATACATCATAAAGAGTTCTATAATTCTACTGTGAATTCCACAATACATTACAACATTCTTTACAATAAAGCAACTACTAAATTCTTTTTGGGGGGGATCATGGTATACCCTACCATAAGAATATCGTAATTTTCATAAATATACTTCCTTTTGGGAATATTCTGACTGACTTTTGTTTTCATGATTAATAATAATACAATAAATACATACCATTTCACACTTGCTCCATTATTTCTTTGGAATGGAACATTAGTAGCAAAATTCTTGCTAGCTTGCTTGCTTGCTTGCTTGCTTGCTTTCATTCATTCGTTTGTGCATTCATTCTTTCGGAGCGGGGGTGTTGAAACTGGGCCCTCATGCGTGGTAGGCAAGCATTCTACCACTGAGGTACATCTCCAGCTCTGAATTTTTGTATTACCAAAATGCTTTCCCAAATGTTTGTACTTTATACTTGCACTAACAAGAAACAATACTTAGAAGAGTGGAAATTCAAAAGTTATTTTAAGAACTTAGCTACATATAACAAGACTATGTGGAATGTGTGACAGAATAAGCACATTAGTGCTCATATAGAAATACATTTCAAGGAAAAGCTGCACAATCACTGAGTGAGAAAATCTAAAATGTATGACTTCCTTTAGGGAATAGCAAAGGCAAGAAGGATTTAAAATCAATGAATGCCATAAAGTGGAAAGATTGCCACTCAGTTCTTAGCTGTAGCAAGCACTCAATCCTAAATCTAATAACATATTAACTCTAATTCCTTGGCCACCAGCTCAAAGAGCTTTCTTCCTTGAGGTCCATTTGCAAAAGAATGCTTTCTTGTGGAATGGATGTTAGTTGTCTTTATCAGACATTTGTGTATGTTTCCATTTTGAATACAGTCTGACAAGACTTAATGTGATGATAAAAAAGAAGGAAAGAAACACTTTTACTTGTTCTCACAGAAAGTTTGTTTCTTTTTTTTTTTTTTTTTTCCTTTCAAAAAAAGAAAACATTAATTTCTACTTTGTCCCTTAAGGACATAGACCTGGTGAGCGGTTTTCCAAGTCAGTCCTGTTGCCTTTCTATAACTATGAGGTATTGGTTCCAGACCCCTTTGGCTGCCAAAGCCCATGGATGCTCAAGACTGTTAGATAATATAGCATAGTATTTACATATAACCTATATACATTCTCCCATATACTGTAAAGCATATCTACATTACCTAAATACCTAATAAAATGCAAATGCTATGTAAATATTTATTGTATTTCTAAGGCAGGGATGGGGAACCTTTTAGTGCTTTCAATGATAACAAACATTCAGCTGTGTCACACATTGCCATAGGTTTGCCCCCACTGGTCTAGAGACTAATGCCAATAAAAAAGTTCATGCATGTTCAATACAGACTGGTAGGCCTAGCTATGTAGTGCAGGTTAACAACTACATACATTTTTGTTTTTCAAATATTTTCTACGTGAGGTTGGCTGAATCCATGGATATGGAAGACCACTTGTACTTCTCTGCAACTCAGCAAAGTCTTTGTCTGTAGAAGAACATAGCTCCACAGCAGTGATCTTTGTATATATACCTGCCATTGCTTTCAATAATTTCACTAATTCATCTCATTAGGTAAATTCATATATTAAAAAGTAAAACAATACAAAACAAAGAATGCCCAAAAATGCCAAAAATCTATACAAGGACTTTCTGGGGAAAAAAATTTCCTGAGATTAACGAGTTTGAATTCTTAGAATCTTTTTTCTTTTTTCTTTTTTTTTTTTTTTTTTTTTTTTTTTTTTTTTTTTTTTTTTTTTTGAGACAGAGCTTTGCTATGTAGTTCAGGCTGGTCTTGAACTCACCATGTAGCCCAGCCTGGCCTCAAACTTGCAATAATACTCCTGTCTCAGCCTCACGAGTCCTGTGATTACAGGCATGTGCCACCATGCCTGGAAATTCTTGGAATCTTCAACTAGTGGCTGATAAACTTGTTAATTTCATAGACCAGAAAATAATATAGAAAATGATGAATTCAACATGGAATCAACAATTATTTCAATTATTTATTCTTTCACAAAAATTATAAAAAATGAAACTCAGCCAAACCATCTAGCAAAAAAGTTTCAGAAAAGAACAGCTATTTTAAAGTCAAAACAGAATAATTTTGCATAGGCTACCTTCCATGACACAAATACAAACATTGCGTTGCATTTCTTTCCTAATTTTTAGGCAGATTTAGTTAAAATTTCACTCACATTTAGGAATCAATGCCACACAGTATCTCATTTGTCTTGATAAAACTCAGATTTTCAAAAGTTTAAGTAAAGCCGGG